>JBBBDQ010001662.1:160000-225000 GCA_037127315.1 Ascarosepion bandense | reverse complement strand
CTGCCAAGTATTTGTCCCCAAAATGTGTCTTGCAAAGTAACATTAAATTTATCGAATCGAGAGTGGGGAATAAGTGCTACCAAAACAAAAACAACTAATGCCTTTAAATACCTAGGTTTTAAATTAGATATCCATACTAACCATAAAATAGTTAATTATCTAGACATAACCTTTGACCTCTCTAGTAACAGCTTTAGACCCTACCAAAAACCTAATCAAACACCTTTATACATTAATGTTAATTCCAACCACCCCTCACATGTACTGAAACAAATTCCTAACTCTGTTAATACTAGAATTAACAGACTATATTCAAACAAAAAAATTTTCAATACACACAAACATATAATGAGGCTTTAAATAAGAGAATTTCAGAAGCTGCTTTTTTATGACAAATCCTTAAAATATAGTAATACCAATAAGACCAATAGAAGAAAGAAAGCAATTTGGTTCAACCCACCATTTTGCAAATTATGTAATATTAATATCGGTAAATATTTTCTAAAACTAGTAGATAAACATTTTAGCAATTCTAGTCCCCTTCATAGAATATTTAATAGGAAAACCCTAAAATTTAGCTATTCGTGTACTAAAAATATAGAAAGTATCATCAGCTCTCACAACAGAATAACTTTATCGAAATATAAGAACCAAATTGAAAACCTGAGATCTACCACTCCTGATCAAGCCAACTCCAGAGTAACAACTCCTAGTCAAGCCAACTTTAGTTCTACAACTCCTAACCAAAGCAACTGTAGAGTTACCCGGAATCCACAAGACATAAAAACAATACAGCCAGACAGGACAATCATACACCTAGATGCAATTGTAGAATTAAAAATGAGTGTCCTGTGGGTGGAGAATGTGTGGCAGAAGGGGTGGTAGATCAAGCTATGATAGACCCAAAAGAAAATATAAATTTGAAGAAATTCTACTTTGGTAACCATGGAATAACGTGTCTGTCTTAATTTTTACATATATTTGCTCTATATGTATTTATATACATATATATTTAGAGATCCCCTAGAGAGTTATCCTACCACTTTATGTACAGGATACTCCTTTGGATTTTTCTATATCAACACTGCATATATATATATATATATAGAGAGAGAGAGACTAGCAGTATATCCCGGCGTTGCTCCAGTGTAATGAAAGCTTTAAAACTAATCCATGGTCCTGGAGCTCAGACTCTTTGGACGTTAGCATGAAAGACTAAAAAGCAATAGTTGTTTCTAGTTAAAGCGAAACAGTAGACTTAAAGAAAAATGAATGGATGCAAGTCAAATTTTGATTTCCTGGTATGGATATCAAATAAGTTTTTTTCATTGTAAACTGAATTTTGAAGGCTAAATAATTTCTCTGAGTAAATGGTATCATGGCTGAGACTAAGAACTACAATTATACCTACTTGGAGCCAAACTCGAAGCAAAAACTAAAATAAAAGGGCTGAAAAAAAATACAGACATACAGGCAGATAAACACACAAACACAAACATCTTGCTTTTATATATATATATATATATATATATATATATATATATGATAGATTTTCTGCACTAGTGTAAGAACTGCAACCTTGAAACTTCTAAATATTGTTTCTTATGTCTTTGTCTATGAGTGTATCAAATTTGATTAAAATCGGACCACTCCTTCTATAACCCGATTTTTTTTGATTATCGATATTTATCGGGGGTACCTCGACACAAAACCTAGCTAAGAGCACTCGCATACACTTATAGTACAACTGTGTAAATTTTCAAGAAAATCGGTTCAACCATTTCAGAGTCTATAGGTAACAGACACACAGACAAAGTTTCATTTATAAATAAGTTTAGATTAGATAGATTTAGATTAGATATATATATATATATATATATATATATATATATATATATATTTAAAATATCAGAAACAGTGATTTTCTTTCAACTACAGTTTCTGCAGAGACGGCTTCAACAGGCAATAAGTTATTGTTTAATCTCAAAACCCTAGACATAATTATGTTTTCACTGGTTCATTAAGCAGCTCTCTTTGAAAATGACATACTACCATGGCCAATCCACCCTCACCACCTGGCAAAGTCTGCAGCTCACCCCCTGCCTCCTGATACTATATGTCAGTGCCTTCCTGAACATATTTCACCTAACATGAGGAGGGGGGGGCACTTAGCAAGGTGCAGGAGTTGTGATGAGTTTGCTAGTTTGATGTGGGACAGCATATTAGGAGATATATAATGTAAAATATATCTTATATTCATGTCTAGAATCAATATTTATCTTCTTACATACGTTTTTATAATCATTTTGCCCAAAGCAAGGCAGAAATGGCATTGGTGCGCAGGGGGTTACAGTGAGAGAAAAAAAAAACAAAGTACAGAGGATATTAAAGAAAGGATGGGAGGTGGATGGGAATCAAGGAGAAAGAAGATGGCAGTTGATGTTGCATTTCAACTTTTGGAGATTGTGGCTATCAGGGAAGCAAGCAAACAAAAGGGAACCCCACAAACAGGAAGTGCAAGAAAAAAAAAACTGTTAGAGTAGAAAAGATGTTTACATTTAACTATTTTGATGGTAAAAATGTGGGACCTTGGTACACGAGGCCAGGAACCAGGGAAAAAATTCATCAGAACAGTTGTCATGAAAATACTTGCAGAAAAGACAGAGGGAAGCCATGTTACGTTAGTGAGAAAGTGACTGGTGTCGAGATCCCAAGTCAGGATCAATTACATTGCAAACATTTTTTTGAAGATTTTCGAGACCCTCTAGATGAATAGCAGGAGCACCCGTCCAGATATGGAAACAGAATTCAATGCATGGATGAATAGTAGATTTATAAATGTGCAAGATGGATTCTGACGATAAAAACATCTTAGTACGACTAAGAGAGCGAGAGAGTTAGTTGAATGAATGTATGTTAAGTATATTAATTAATTTAGTAAGTGTTCAGTATTGAGTGACAGTCTTCTGCAGTGAGTTGTTCAAAAGATTTCTCACGTGTGGATTCAGGTTTTCGTCGCATGGAGAAGTAGGTGATTGTGTTTGTCTGACACATGGCGACTTGCATGGATGTTGTAAAAGTCTTCTAGAACAACCAGCCAGTAATCAACTAGAATAGAAGTTGAATATAACTGATCAAAAAACCACCAGGAGACAGCCATATTGAAAGGTAAGTTATTTGACTTCTACAGATGTCTACTTCCTGCCGAAGTGAAATTTCTGGCTGGGTTTCCTCCTTAAATACTGTCAAAAGTGGATCAAGAATGCTTGTAAGTTTTGGCGGAATTAAACATGCTTTGACGCATTCTCATGTGTCTACAATTAATAGACCAATCAGTGACGGTTATTCTTAAAATTATCCGTCTGATCTGTAGCTTTGATCAGATTCACCAAAGCCTAGTTGGGGGCATCAAATATGTAGTGTCTTGGTAGTTAACTATGAGACCAAATAATTGCTATATTACTAGTATGTTCTGAATCCAATCCACAAATATTTAACTTTGAACACTGACAAAGCAAAAGAAATACAACAAATTTCTATAAGGCAACAACAAATATTTATATAATAATATACACAAATTTGTAATGGTGATAAACATATGAAAAGAAGCTGCAAAATCGTATGTTTATGAAAATTAAGTGTGAATACCTTTTGACATAAATCTACCAAAATGTGTCACATGGTGTAGTTTGCTTTAGGAACAGTTCGAATAATGCAGAAGTTAAATCTGTTAATAAATATTCCTTTGATATTATTCAGTGAATGTCAATTGAAAAAGGTGTGTTATAGTTCAAATTGAAGTGAGTGGAATAGTTTTTGTTTTTTATAATCGTGTTGCCCTAAGCAAGGCATTTTACTGCCACTGTTTTGCAGGGGGTTACATAAGAGGAAAGTTATGAGAAAGAGTGACAGGTTATAGGGGATGTCAGGAAGTGGGTAAGAGAAGGATGCCTTTGGTCATAAATTGATGGATCAATTTATATATTGACTGTAATATCAAATTGATCCCCCACTTTATATTTACATAATAATTTCTTGTCTGTTGATAAGCTGTAAAAAAAACAAACCAGTCAGTCAATGAAATACTGATTAGCTACACAGGCATGTCTTTTAGATTTATTTACATTCTCTGGAATATAAATGTATAGAATTTTTTTTTTATAATCATATCACCCCAAACAAGGTTAATTTACTGCGACTGTTTTGCAGGGGGTTACATAGGAGGAAAGTTATGAGAAAGAGTGACAGGTTATAGGGGGTGTCAGAAAGTGGGTAAGAGAAAGATGATAATACTGATGAGAGTAGAGTGGACGAAGAAAAGAGCATGGGAGAGAGGATGCAGGAAAGAGCATGAGAGAGAGGATGCAGGTTAGTGAGATAGATGACTATTGACTTTACATTTAAATTCTTGGAGATCGTAATTGTCGGAAGAAAGTAAATGGAAGGGAATTCCACAGGTGGGAAGTGCGAGAAAAGAAGCTGCTGGAGTAGAATTTGCGTTTACATTTTATTGGTTTCACAGTAAAACCGTGGGACCTAGTTGCTAATCTTGTGGCTCAAGTAAATTCATATATAGGGGGCAGCAATGAGCTAAGTTCATCAGAGCAGAAGCCATGAAAGTATTTGTAGAAGAGACACAGGGAAGCCACATTGCACGATGAGAAAGTAACTGTATCTGAGCTGCCAAGTCAGGATCAATCACATTACAGATTCTCCATCGGATTTTGTCAAGGACACCTAGGTGGATAACAGGAGCACTAGACCAGATATAGCAGCAGTATTCAATGCAAATTTCTAACTTGAAGATTCAGGGTCGCACTGCATAGCGAATGAAGTGGGCAATTGTTATTCTGCCTATTATATGGTTTGCACGGGCATCTTCTTCCTGGCTGAACTGAAATTTTTGCTGGGTTTCTTCCTTTGGTGCTAAGTCAAAATGTTCAAAGGCAAAAAGGGCGAAGGACAAAAACGTCAAAAGGCTACTCAGTGTCTAATATATCAAACTTAAGTTTATTTACTGAAAACATTTTGTGAAAGGGGAGAAACAAATTTAATTGGATGTTAAGATGTTTATGGCCCCAAATCATTTATTGTTGGGGAATGAATGTACAGATTTAATTATTAATAGAAACCATTCTGGAAGTGTGGGTGGGGCCATAAAACAAAGTGAGAAATTTTTCTTCAAACATCCTTTGAATTTTATTTTTTAAAAATATATATATAATTTTTTTTTTTTTTTTAATTGTATAACCCCAAGCAAGGTGGTAACGCCACTGATGCACAGGGTGCTACGTAATAGTGAAAAGATTGGAAAAGAGAAAGCCGGAAACCACATCCTAAACAGGTAACAAGGGATGAGCCTCTTAACCTGTTCAATAGACGTGGGTGGAGTGTGAACCGGGCTATCTACTCCAATTTTTAATATAAAATATTTTCAGTCGTTGGCATGTGAAGTTAACCTTACATGTTGAAATTTAATGTGCAATTATGTGTTCTACGTGTTCTCACGTGCCTACAATTAATTAACCAATCAGCGAGGGTTATTCTTAAAATTAGCCGTCTGATCTTTTTGTTTGCACAAATCTTTTAATATCATTATATGCAATTAAAAAATTGTTGCTGAACTTTTTACTTCACTCACATGTGTAGGGATTGAATAAAAACTACGAAATAAAATAAAAATACAAAATAAAATAAAAGTACAAAATAAAATGAACATAAAAATCTCCCCGGAGTCCTCTGACAAGAAAGACAATTTACGCATGTGCAAAAAGAGAGGCTTCCTGGCGCCAAAAATAAACTCTATCTCTTTTTCTGTTGGACTTTGACTCGTAAAGACGTGCCGACTGTTCGGGAAGGAATTCCCCCAACAAGAGGTTGTTGGAATCAAAAAAATAAAATCAGTGTCCAAACTGTCCCTCTAGTGTCTCAGTATCTTTCCTTTTCTCTTTGCCTATTTATTTCAGTGACGAAAGCTATTCGACAAGTCTTGGATGTTTAGGTGAAAGAACCAGCCCAGCAGTAATAGCCATAACATCATACATGTTATGCGAGGGGTAAATTGTCGTATCTGCTTTTTTTTAATAAAACATGCCAGGTGGATTCCACAGATCCCTTTGGTGTTTAGTTTGCACAAATATTTTAATATCATTACATGTGAGTAAGAAATTGTCGCCAGTCGTGTGATGTCTTAAAATTATAATTTTCTTACTTTCACAGCCAGTGTTAATATATATATATTTTTTTTCTTTTTTAATCATATCACCCCGAGCAAGGCGGTAACGCCACTGATGCACAGGGGGCTACATAGGAGTGAAAAGATTGGAAAAGAGAAAGCCGGAAACCACATCCTAAACAGGGAACAAGGGATGAGCCTCTTCACCTGTTCAATAGATGTGGGTGGAGTGTGAACCGGGCTATCTACTCCAATTTTTAATATAAAATATTTTCAGTCATTGGCATGTGAAGTTAACCTTACAAAGATTTATTCATCAGTGCATGAATATTACTGAATAGGTTATTATTTTATTAAAAAAGTTTGAAGAAAAATTTATTTGCTGATACCCTCCACCTCCTTTTTGATATTGCATGTGTACTTTTAATTTTGGGGGATGAGTTTGTTCAATTTTTTTACAGTTAAAAGAAATACCTGAAGACATTATTATTTCAGTAAAAAAATAATTCAATAAATGTATGATCATATGGAAAATTTGTCTACATCTTGCCAAAAACAACTGAATAAAAACTAAAAAAAAATATTATTTTAGAATTGTTGCTTAAAACAGATAACATATTTGATAGAAAAATCAAATCTAACTTTATATTTATTTAATAAAAAATTAATTACTCATAATTTTTAGTGCGATTTTGAAATTACTCCCATGTCCCACCCAATGCTGTTCCGCAAAAGAGCTAATTTTATTAAAGATGTTTGGAAGATTTTTAAAAATCTAAATTTTGATTTCATTTTAGAGTGTGCACCTTTTGTAAAAGAATTTTTATTTTATTTTTCCTTTCAGCAACATTTACTTATTTTAAGTATGGATGTACAAAAAAGAAACAATTATGATATTTCGCATTGGCTGACTAATTATTCACTTTCGGAGGAATAATTACATTACAAATCTCTCATACAGTCGGTATAAAAATAAAATTATTCATTAAAATTCGTATAGAATAAAAATATATAAACGATTGGTTATATAGGGTTAAACTAAAGGAAATTTAGTTTTAACAAATTCTTAGTTATCGCACTGATAGTCGTCTGTACTTCTCTTGGTTTTATAGTTATTTTTTCCCGCTCTTTTTCGGACAGTGGGGAGAATGAATGCCAGGTCATTTTACTACTACTCTTTACCTCACAGGTAAATAAAATTAAAACGTTATTTTCACTTCGTTTTAAGCAAAAGGTAAGCATTACTTAGATTATCTAAATTAATCTTTAAATTTACTAAGAGACTTATAAGCATATCATTATGACAAAAATATTCGGATTAAAAGAGAATTTTATTTTTGAATTTGTTGTTTACGTTTGTTTTGTTTGTTTTTTTGTTTTTAATAATTTCACCCCAAACAAGGCGGGAACGCTACAAGTGCGCATGTGGGTAGAAAAGACTGGGTACAGGGGGTATTGAAGAAAGAATATGAACGGGATTCAGTAAGAAGAGGATAGCAATTGACGCTGAATTTAAAATTTTTGGATACTCAATGAATGTGTAGGGGATTTGGTAAGTGCTTGGTGACTGACCTCCTTCTTCCTAACTGTGTGTTATTTATATACCATAATAGTGGATCAAAGAATCTTCCTAACATTTAGGTGTGAAGACATTTATTGACCAATCAGATTTGCATTTTACTATTTTGTTTTGGGGCCTAAATATTTTTTGTTAATTGACTTCCGATCCTATTTTTCTAGAATGTTCATATTCTATGTTTTTAGCTGATTGGTTGAGAAATATAAAAATGTAATTTAAAATTCTAATGCCGTTTTGATCCAAAATTTCTATGTTTTTATGTATTTTCTTATTGCTTATTTTAATAGAAAAAAAATGTGTATCCCATAAATGTAAATAGCTAAATGCGTGTGTGTTTAGCCAATCGCTCTGTGAGATTTTAATGCGAAAAACGCCGACTATCTGTGTGCAAAAAAGGGTACCCCCACCCGATTTGCGTGGAGAGTGTCATCCTGAAAAATAATAATAATAACTCAAAATTCCTAAGTTTAATATGCGGATCACGGTAGAAGGCCGTAGATTCTGAGCTGAAATGCTGTGAAACAATCGATTAAGATGAGGATCGGATAATTGTCCGATCGTAAAGAAATTGATTGAAATTAAATTCCCCGTCTAAAAAAATCCGACATTTGAATTATAATCGAATTGAGAACAGAAAATCAAAAGAATCAAATTATCAAAATAACAACAAAGACAAAAGGGCCATATCGAAGCGGTGTAATGGTTAGCAGTAGCACCGTTACAGTTGAAAGCAGTAAGTTCGATCCTCACTGGGTGCCCCATACTTTCGGTCTCGGACAGTATTTAAGCTGCGCTTCGAAAATGACATCAAGTGTGACTTACACCGTGTAAGTAGAAGATTATCAAACTTGCCTGGCTAGAACTCATTAAGACCGAGTTCGATCCTCACTGGGTGCCCCACACTTTCGGCCTTGTGCCACATTTAATCCGCGCTCAGAAAATTACCAAAATAACAACAAGCTCAGAAGTGAAACAGATTTGTTTGGCGCCGTTCCCCTGACAACTTTCCCGGCAGTCTAGAACCGGAAGCGGGCTTCGCACCACGTGACCACACTACGTCATAGTTTTTTCCTCTTCCTTCTCCTTCCTCCGACTTCCATCCAAGCGAAGGTGTTTTTTTTTTCTGTTCACGCTTTTGAGGGATTTTCTAATTTCTTCATCGTCTTCCTTTGATTTTTTTTTCTCTCTCCCCCTCGTTACGAAAAGGATACTGAATTGAAACGAAGTCCGAAAGGGTGAGAGAAAAAAGTTCAGCTGTAATTTCTTCGGGCACTGGTTTAAAAAAAAAAAAAAAAAAAACAATAAAAAAACTATATGACGGTATGGAGGTAAGTAAAAAAAAAAAATTAAATAACAATATATATTTTTTTAAGCAGAAGACTTTTTTTTTAACAAGTTAAAAAAAAGTGTTAATAATGCCGATACAATCACCACAAAATGATATCTGCATCGACATTTATTGTTTAAAAAAAAAATGCATTTTTTTGTGAACATGAAATAACTTCATATTGTTTTTTACATGCTGTCGAAAATGAAATGTTGGTTTCACGACAAAAAAAAAAACAAAACAAGAAAATGAATGCCCCCCCCCCCAAAAAAAATACTAATAATAATTAAATAAAAATTACTAAATAAAGAAATAATAATCAACGATTATTTTCTTTAATTATCTTTTTATCTACTTCTTTTGTTCGTCATGATACTTTTTTTAACATCAACATGAACGTAAGTTAAACCGACATAACCTTTTTGAAGAACGTTATTTTTATTGTGTAAAAGTCGATTGTTCAAAAATAAAATAAAATCTAATTTAATTTTCTCAAAAAGCCAATGCATGTTATTTCAATAGATTTAAAAACTGTTCCAGAATTTATACTTTCTTCATTTTATGCTTAAAGTTAAAAATATAAATCCCTTCATTTTAACCCCAAATTACGTTTTTTGCCTAATTTCAACACATGAGAAATCCAAACTTTATAGATTTCTTAAAATTTAATTTAAAATTTTTATTTATTTACTTCGATCGTTACTTATCTTTCGATTAAACCACTTATTTCTTTATTTTGAAATGTTTTGATACCGTCTTGATCTGTCATTCATCAACACCGACTGTGAATTTAATTGCCTCCATGATCACATTTAGGCGAAAACGAATCGGAAGAATTCTCTACACGTCTGACTTGTCTATAGAGAAACGTGTATATATATATATATAAAAGAAGCAATAAAAGGGCAGTCTTGTTTGCCCCCTTTTTACACCTAATCTAAAAAGGAGACAGTATTATTTGCTGATGTTTCCATGTGCCAAAAACCTTACTTTTGTTTTCAGCCTCTTATTTTGGTACCAAGCATTCCTCTGCCAACAATGTCTTTCTTCTTCTTCAGCACTGTCCTTTTTAATTTTTACACACTCTTTTCTTTCGGGTTCTCTCCTTTCGCGACAATTTCTTCAGAATTCTTCTTCTCGAAACTCTAGCTGCCTTGACGACTGTATATATTTGAAGTTGGTATTTGAACTTGAAACAATTTGGCGCAATTTCGTGTTTCTGGAGTCACCCCCACCAAATAACAACCCGACTGACTTGACGAGATTTTTTTTGTTTTTTTTTGTTTTTTTTGTTTGTTTTTTTTATTTACTTTCGATGTGATTTTAAAGTGGGGGTTTAATTTTCTTTATAAATATTATAGTGAAATGGTCCCCCATTTTGTAATCACTTGGTGTAGCCATGCTTGTTATTTTATTTTTATTTTTTTATTTTTTTACCGATGCCGTTAAAAATAAATAATTAAAAAAAATAGCGCTATTTTTTATCTTATTCAAATAAAAAAAAAATCTGTTTTTTAGGAATAATTTCAAAATTTTAAACAAAATTATTATAGATTTTTTTGAGAATGCTAAGTTTGTTTTTAATTTTAAAAATCACTTCGTGTCGATCAATTATTTGTTTTTTCTCTTGTAATTTTTTCCATTTTTGGGGGCATAGAAAATTGGATTATTAAATTTTTTTTAGTTTAAAAAAGTCTCTATGGGTGAATTTGGTTTAATTTTGTACATTGTCAGTACAAAACAATTATTTTTGTCTAAATATATTATTTTTGCTGCAGACTTTTTATAAGCTGTCTTCAAAAGTTTACCCCCAACCATAAAAAATATAACTTTGTGATTCAGATTATGTTTCGTTTAAGTTTTCGAGGTTACAATTCGATTCGTATTAATTTAAAAGAAGCAATTACCAATTTTGATTTTAAAAACGAAAAATGTATTTTGTGAGTTTGACATTTTTTACTTACTGATGATGACTTTCCCCTGCCAATTTTCTTATGTGCGATTTACGATAAGGTAACCAGTTTCTCTAGCCGTTTTTTTTTTAACTTGCGTGTTTTGCGATTGTTAAACTGAGTTTTCTAAATTTTTAAGCTTTTCTATGTTCTCAACTCAATTGTCAAATTTAAAACAATTGAGTATTAAAAGAAAAGAGAAGCAAAGTACGTTTTACTTATTTTTTGACAGTTTTAAAATTTTTATTTAAATGTCCGGTTCAGGCTCCTCCCGGTCTTTTGAACAGGAGATGAGGTTTATTTCTAGTTTTCTGTTTTTAGGATTGGGTTTCTTCTAACAAAAAACCAAGAAATCTTATTCTCTTTCACTCTCTGAGTAGCCCCTTGCATCTTAGTGGCATTATCGCCTTAGGGGAATTGATTTAAAAACGAAAAAAAAAAAAGGACCTTTTTAATTATTTTACTTTGCAATTTAAATTTTTTTTTATTAAAAAATTGATAATAAAATTATTTGTGAAACCTTTTTTTTCCCCTTCCCTTTAATTTCTATTTGAACACCTGTGGTTTTTTATTGAATTATTGTATTCTTCCACAGGTTTATTGTAACAATTCATATATAATACCTGTTTTAACCCAGATGTTTACTGATGGTTTTTGGCTAACATCAAAAAGCTACTATTCCTCAATCAAGAGGATTAGTACGGTTTTGAGAAAGCTATGTCTGATCACTCTACAGTTACTGGTACTTTGTAACTTAGTACTACCTGACACAAGGTTGGGGCATTAGTCGCTAAGTCGGTCCCCCAAGGTGACTAGACATCTAGTAGGATTAAAAAGCCTGATAAACATTCTTGGATCAATGGTCATCTACCACAATGGTGGGTAAACTGGGCTCCATAGCTATATAAGAGAGCCATTGAGGTGATGGTACAGCATTACTGGGCAGGAGAGAACCCGAGGCAGAAGATTCAGCCTTTACCCTATGGAATCGATGGCCATATGACCCTAACTAAGGTGGAGGATATTGACTGTGGTTTGATCTGAAGAGGGATAGATTCTTCCTGGTCTACTTGCTCAAAACATGCTATGCATGAATAACTGCCTCTCTGGATTTCAACCCTGATATATAGATTTTCTAAGCATAGCTTAAATATGGCACAAGGCTGAAAGTATGGAGCACCAAGTGAGGATGTACCCTCTGATATGTGAAGAGAACAAGTCAGGTGCTCAGTTGAAAAGTTATTTTTTCATGGATACCCATATTTTAGTAGATATTCTATTTTTATTTACTAGTTTAAAAGCTGCGCTCTGTGTGGACTTAATTCACGCTATGGATCTTCAAAATCTCACTTTAACTCTGATTCAGACTTTGTCTAATTCTGGCCAAGAGAACAGTTTGGGCCAAAATTCTAATTCGGGTGCAAAATAGTTCTTCAAATCCAAAACTCTCTGGAACTTCAAAACTTTGTCATGAAACCTGTCATTTTAACTCTGATTCCTTGACATTTTGAAGAAATAAAACTGTTTTCCTTAATTCATGAAGTTTGATAGTTATTTTAAACTGAATTTAAATTCATATGTACAAAGTTTAAACTCAATATAAATTAAAAACTTTAAAATCACTAATTTTTTTTCCTGTTATTTAAAAATTTTGACTGTTTCTTTTTTACTCAGAAAAAAATCCCACTGCTGCTTGTTTGAAGTGCAAATTTTCAATACTGGGATAATTCAGGTTTCAAAAAAGTATATGTCTATGTAGAAGGAAGTTTGACCTGATATTAGAGGGGTTTGAGATGCACTGACCGACAGAATTTGCTGTTTAGTTAGAATTAACTTTTGAATTTTTAACTGCTTCCTCCACATCTGGGCACAAATCCTAAATGTTGGATGTTCAAGCACCAGATGAAGAGAAGATTATCAATCATGACTTTGTCTTAATTCTGCAAATGTATATGTCTATGTAGAACAACTCTGGCCCAATTTAAAGCAGTTTCAAACATGCCTTTTATTTATTTAGAGTAGACAGTACATTTATTTCTGTCTACGAGCCTGATTTCTCAAATATGTGGTAGAAGGAAATATACTGCTTAATAAATGAATAAAAACAAAAGCATCTAATCAAATATGAGTATCCATTAAAAGTAACATTTAAGTAATAAATACACATACAGTTGTCCCACATGTTCGGAGGTTAAATTCCTGGAGCATCCACAGAGAGAGTGAAAAATTATGATTGAGACATAGTCCTATAAATGTCAAAATATAATAAAGTAAATCAACACTATTATAATCAAGGCCATTATATATCTGTATACTGTCATGCTCATGAAGAGAGAGGCAATAGTGGGGCAGTGTCGGCTCAGTTCATTCTCTTTACTATCAATTATGAAAGCTCTTCTCACGTGTTAGCTCTTTAGCATTGCCTTATTTTGTTTTTTGCAATAATTGTCATTGAGTATTGAGATATATATATATATATATAACAGACAATGAATGTCTATTATATTTAATCATGAGCTGTTCTAAGCATTGTATTTTGGTTTTAATTTCAGGTGAAAATAAAGACAAAAATTGTCCAACATTTGGATATTTTTTTATCATCCTGGTTCTAAGTTTTCAGTTCACACGATCCATCTTCAGAGAGGTTACAGGGATGTTAACATAAAAACATCCACCATCAAAGATGATAACTTGTGTTGACATAAAACATTGCTATGCGATGATAAGTCACTGAATAGCAGATGCAGGTTGTAAATTTGTAATGCAGTTCTGACGTCACTCCACATGAGAGACTGAAATGTTAACAGGACCATATGTCTAAATGTAATGTGTTGTGACTAGATTGAAATCTGATTTTTGAGTGAAGGTTCTTTTGATTTAATGTAGATGACCTCCAGTTTTTGTCTTCATTTTCACCAGAAATTAAAGCCAAAACAATGTTTAGAGTGACTCGTGATTAAATATGATAGACATTCGTTGTTTGTTACCTCTTACAATGTATGTTTAGAAAATCAACTGCTGTCTTGATACAAATATATATATATATATATATATATATATATATATAATGTGTGTGTGCATATACAAATAGTTTAAGCAAGAAACACTGTTGCTGCTGGGTATTAACCTCCATATTCATTTTTGTTTATATACGCTCTATCCCTGATATTGAATATTTTACTTCCTAAACATAGCATACCTCAAAACTTTATTTTATGTGTGTATGTATGTATGTATATGTATATATACACACACACGTGTGTGTATGTATATACAGCCTTTGAGATTTCACTCATCCGATCGACTTGGGTGATTAAAATTTGTTTTACTCGCCCACAGTCAATTAAAAATCTCGCAATGAACAGTGTTCCTTCAAATATAGAAAAAGGAAATCTGATTCCTTTTACAACCCAGAAGTATGCCCTTGAAGATTCACAAGTTACTTAGAATGACCTACAATGTCATTACAATGACATTATTGAAATCTTTGGTCTTATGCATGGCGCCTGATTTACGTCAGAATGTGTGGTGAGATAAAAGACAGTGACATCCTGCAATCATCAAAGCAAGATCTGACAAATGGAATTTAAATTGGCAAGCTCCTGTCTTGCTTTTATCATCCCGGTCACTGTAAACATTGGTTTAACACTTCCAGAGTGGTGGAGCCAAAATGTCTCTGTCGCCTAGTTTAAAGATGCTCACAAATTTTTAGAAACTCATTTGGAAAAATATTATCCTTGACTTAACATCTATATTTTCTCCCCGCTTACGAAAAGTACAAAGGAACATTTGAAAGAAAAACAAAATGCTTCTTTCAGCCACATACTGAAAAACAAATTATACAAGTAATTTTTTTTATAAAAAATCATTGAGAAAATCAGATTTATTTTTTCTCTGAGATGGAGGTTGTAGTTAAACAGAAGAAAGAAAGTACGAATTTAGGTACCTCCAATCAATTGCCAAAAAAAAACAGCATATCATGATGTTAAAAGGGCTCAAAATTAATAAAAACAAAGTTTTATCATCAATATGTATATGTTATTATTAAGAGGAAAGATCAAATTTTGTTATTTTAAAAAAAATTTAAAATCTTATCTGACATGTTCAAGTTTTTAATTAAAATTTCATTTTTTGTTTTTCATCAGCGATTCATTCTATGTTTATGGAAGCTGACTATTCAGAAAATAGTCAGTTGAGTAAGATGATTTTAGGGTGAGTAAATTTTCCCTAGCTCTTGACTGCTAGTAGAGTGATTTCTTTTTCAAATCTCAATGGCTATATATATATATATATATATATATATATATATATAGGATTAATACAAATATAATATTTGGCACTTCAATGATATTATATTCAACGCCTATAATCCAATGTTTCATAGATGAAACCTTGTGTTGTTTGTCCACTCATCAAGCGGTATCAGCAAATGTCTGTCAATTATCTTTTTATTTATCATTATATTGAAAACATAATTTATACCCTTTTTTTTTTTTAGTGTTAGGCTGATTTTTTTCTTTGTGTGCAGGTGCTTATCTGTAGTATCTTGTTAATTCTTTACATGATTTTCTTGTCTTTTCATACTCGCTCATGATTGTTTTTCTTTACCTTTCAGATATAAATATTGATGTAATAATAGGCTAATGAAAGAAATTCAATAGAGAAAATATTGTATATCAGGCATTTAGTTCAAATAGAAGCATGAGAAAAGATGTTACAAATCATAAAATTTGGACACACCTGTGTTGTTTCTTAACAAGACTAAAAATAAAAAAATAATGAAGTTAGGCTTTCTTTCCTGCTTTTTTTCCCACACATTATATAACTGAAGAGATCTGATAGTTTTGGTCTAGTTGTTTGTGACAGTTTCCCCCCCCCCCCCCCAGTAATACCCACATAATATATTGACTGCACCAGCTATATATTCTTAGAAAAAAATTAAATTGTCATGCACATCAGTCTCTACTCACCATCCAAAAATTGTGTTGTGCATTGATCTCCAACTATATATATATATATATATATATATATATATGCACGGTACTTACCTGAAAGCATTCAATATCAGTGATAGAGCTGACATATTCACATATATTATATATTAAACATTTCACCCCAAGCAAGGTGGTACTGCCACTGATGTGCAGGGGGCTACATAAGAGAGTTAAAGTTTTAGATAGGAGCGTGAAGACAGTTGTGAAGGTAGAGAGAAAGAAAAAGATACACAGGGTTATGTAGAAAGGGCTAGAGTTAAGTGGATAAGAGGTGGGAATTGACATTGCATTTAAATTCCTTGAGGTTGTAGCTGTCATGAAAGCATATATTTGGAAGCACGAGAAAAGAATCTGCTGGAGTAGAATTGCCACCTGCATTTGGTTTATCTAACTGTAAAAGGGTGGGACCTTGTTGCGTGTGTGTGCGTGTATGTATGTATGTATATATATATATATATATAGTTACGAGGATGCATTTATGTATAATAATAATGTCTAAAAAGTTGTAGTAAGGGATTCTATTGAGTCCTACTTGTTATTACAAAAAAATTTCAGGAAGTAATTATTAAATAAAGAAATTCGGAATAGAACATTTTGGAAGGTTCTAGAAAATTCTAGTAAAATCGAGAGAATTTGAAAGGTTCTAGAAATATGAAAATTAGGTGTTAGCTCCTATAAAAATAGGTTTTGGGCAGAGGGTATTTATTTGTTACCAGGGTTTGCTAACATTATTAACTCCTGTTGTGATTCAAGGATTTTTATCCAGTCGAAAGAATCTCATAGAAATGTCTGACCAACCAAAACCCGAGAGAAAACTTCATGGAACTATATGGGTGAATACATATTTTTGACATATTTCCATTGACCAAATTAATAATTATTCTTTATATACACATTCAAGGATTTCCAAAAAGTATAGCACTTAACTTCCTCGCCAACTTAACTAGGTGAAGATACTGACCTTATCTTCCTCTTCTCTCCTCGTAACACTTTGCCTGCCACTAGTAAACTTTACGTTTCTGTCTTGAATGCAAAAACTGTATATTTGTAAATATTTTTATTTAATGGTTCTATAAATTAAATATTTGTCTGTGAATTATCTCTGAGTTTTGATCAATCATTTTTTTTCTTTTGTTACATTTAGCACGTAACAATATATACACGATTACACTTGCAAATATATTTAATACCTGAAGAATGTTGTCAAAGATGATGGTATCTGCTAACATTGAGATGTTATATGTAAATGATTGCAATCTGGTAGCATCTCCTGAGAATTATATGCTATGCCTAATGGACACTTTCACCAATGGTTGCACTACTTTGGGACTTCAGTCTAAAAAAAAAAAAAAAAAACCAAGTATGTCCAAGAATAAGGTTTTTGGTGGGTGTCTGCATTAATTTAAAAAGATCTAGAAGAGTAACTATTCAACACAACTTATATTTCATGATTTGCGAAGAAAGATTGAATCAAATTAAAATTTTGCTCAGAAACGCCATAACCCTTCAACTTGTGAAGAAAACCAATATACCAAATCCTGTGAAACGTCTTTGAGTTATCTAAAACATCAGCCTGGTTTTTACCATTCTTATCTAAAGCTTGATATAGTGATGTGAAACAAGTATTTGGACAGTAAAAAAAAAAAAAAAAAAAAGGATTTAGAATCATATATTGATATAAGGAGAGCATTGTCTAAAGCTCACAATATATTCGTAAAACAATTACAAATGCAAATAAACAGCAAAAATAAATTGACACATATATATATTTTATATACAAATTATTAAAACAGGTAGTGTGAAAAAGTATTTGGACAGTTCCGAAATTATGTTTAAAATTAATGTTTTGAGTATATTTCATACTCAAGTGTGTTAGAATTTTATGGAATAGTCTAGAACATGCATTACTTAAAGGTGTTAGCTATCTTGAGGGTCAGTTTATTTCAAGACATCGCACTAACAGTACTCCAGGATGTCAAAGCAAAGAGAGCTGTCAAAAGATCTTAAAGATCAAATTATTTCTGCACATAAAGAAAAAAAAAGCTATCATAAGAGTTCTAAAAACCTATGTATACCTGTGAGCACTGTTGGGTACATAATTAAGAAATGGAAAGTCTTCGGTACTCATGAAAATATGCCAAGAACAGGTGCACCACGCAATATATCATAGAAAATAGTACTGTGAGTAAAAAATGACCCTTTTTGTGACTTGGAGAGAACTTCAAAGATTTCAGTAATGCAGGAACTCAGATTTTTTTTTTAAAAAATCATTTCACCCCGAGCAAGCAATTCCACTACCAGTATTGCGCAGGGGGTTACATAGGGTCGGGGAAGTGATGGGAAAAGAATGGTTAGATATAATAAATGCCAGGAGGAGGGTGATAGACGGGTAAGGGTACCGAGAATGAGGGTTGGTTAGATGGTGAGAGTGTTTGAGAGAAGAGATGCAAGTTAGTGTGTTAGGAGGTGTCTATTGACCTTACACTTAAACTCCGGGAGATTGTAGCTGTCAGGGAAGCAGGCATTGTGGAAGTGAATTCCACAGGCAGGAAGTGTGAGAAAGGAAGCTGTTGGAGTAGAAATTATGGTTACATCTTATCTGTTTCACTGTAAAAGGGTGGGACCTAGTTGCTAATCTAGTATCTCGTGTAAATTCATACCTAGGCGGCACCAATGACCTAAGTTCATCAGAGCAGAAGCCGTGAAAGTATTTATAGAAGAGGCACAGGGAAGCCACGTCACGCTGATGAGAGAGTGGTTGCAGCCGGTCTGCCAAGTCAGGATCGATCATGTTACAGATTCTCCGTTGTATTTTGTTAAGAAGCCCGAGGAGAGTAGCAGGGGCACCCGACCAGATGTGGCAGCAGTATTCAATACACAGGTGGATGGTAGATTTATATATGTGCAGGATAGATTCAGATGGGAAAAATTTCCCGGCCCTGCACAGAGAACCGACCTTCATCGTAGCGAACTTAGCAATGGATTCAATATAGTCATTCCATGTGAGGTCCGCCGAGAGTGTAAGGCTAAGGAGGCGTAGTGTTTTACTCTCAGGGAGGCAAGCCTGTTCCATGCTAATGGGAGGTAGGTGCGATTGTATATGGTGGTTAATTGATAGCAGCTTCGTTTTGGAAGCATTGAAATTCACGAGCCACTTCCTACCCCAGTCCACCATGGATTGGAGGTCCTTTTCAAGCTCAGCAGCGAGGTTCACTTTGTCACCCACACTGGGTTTTTGATTGAGGCGAGAGTAAATTGTGGTGTCATCGGTGTACATGCCTACTTGGGATCTAATGGCATCTGGAAGATCATTAATGTAGATCAGAAAGAGCGTGGGACCTAGGATAGAGCCTTGAGGGTCGCCAGCATTCATATGGTAGTTTTGGAAGGCATGTCCGTTTAATACTACCTTCAATGTGCGGTTAGAGAAGAATGACTGGATTAGATCAAACAAATGTCCAGTTATACCATAGCTCCGCAGTTTGCGTAAAAGGCCAGCATGCCAGACTCTGTCGAACACTTTGGAGATATCCAAGGCAACGGTTCTTGCATCGCCATTCTTGTCGAGAGCCTGGTATGTGTACTCGGTAATGGTCGTTAACATATCAGCAGTAGACCTGGTGAAGCGGAAACCGTACTGTTTGTCCGAGAGAAGCCTGTGGGCCGTGAGATGCTGAATCACCTCGGCATTGATAATGGCTTTGAAAATTTTGCCAAAGATCGGAAGGAGGCTGATAGGGCGGGAATTAGCGAGGTCCAAGGGTTCACCAGTATTCTTAAATATAGGAACTAGAGAGGAGGACTTCCAACAGGCAGGAAGCAGATAGGCAGAAGTTATAGAGTTTAGAGAGGGCAGAGGAGAGTTCTGGGGCACATTTCTTCAGGACTATGATTGAGATTCCGTCACCACCGCTCGTTTTGTGAGGGTGTAGTGTTGATGTTATTCAGTTGAGCCTTAGTTCTAGGTCGGAAGTTGGGAGTAGGTACTCCTGACGAATCCAGTGTCGAATTGGTAGAGAATCTATGAGCAAAGCATTCAGCCTTGTCCGCAGAGGAGGTGAGGATCTCAAATTCATTGGTTAGTGGGGGTATTGAAGTCTTATTCTTGTATGCAAGAGGATAAGTTCTGAACTTCACCGACAACAATTAAAATCTTGCTTTCCTAATAATAAATGTTAACATATCAGCAGTTGACCTATCGTTTGTCTGAAAGAAAAACCATGCAAGATTAAATGCATAACCAATTCTGAGTTGGTTAGAGCCCTTATGAATTTGCCAAAAAGAGGTAGAAGCCATTTTGGTACATTCTTAACAAGTTTTTCCAACAAGCTGGAAGGCAAGAAGCATCAAGGCATTTTTTGTAGAATTTAGAGAGAACAGGATTCAGTTCAGGAGCACATTTCTTAAGGACAATTTCAAGGATACATGCTTTGTGCGATTTCAGTTTAGAGATGATTGCAGAAATCATGGATAGTTATGTATATCATTCAATAGGGATTTAGTTTTAGTGGAAAGCTAGGTAAAAATAATGTTCCGCATAACCATAACTCATTATTTTTGTAAGAAGAGATCAGTTTGTTGTACATATAAGTATAGAAATTACATCTTTTTCTATTAAATGTCTTGGGCTATACTGCTAGTATAGCCCAGCACTGCTCGGGTGTAATGAAAGCTTTAAAACTAATCCATGGTCCTGGAGCTCAGACCCAGCCTAAAGAATATTTGTGTGAAGTTTGGTGAGAATCAGATAAAAAATTGTGGATTTGTATACAGATAGACAAACACACACACACACACACACACACACACAAACATCTTACCTTTATATATATATATATATATAAATTTTCTGCACTATTGTAAGAACTGCAACCTTAAAACTTCTGAATGTTTTTCTTATGTCTTTGTCTATGAGTGTATCAAATTTGATCAAAATCAGACCACTCCTTCTATAACTCGATTTTTTTCGATTATCGATTTTCAATATTTATCGGGGGTACCTCGACACAAAACCTAGTTAAGAACACTCGCAGACGCTTATAGTACAACTCTGTAAATTTTCAAGAAAATTGGTTCAGCCGTTTGGCGTCTATAGGTAACACACACACACAAAGTTCCATTTATAAATAAGTTTAGACAAAGAAGACTACAGAAGAGGATTTTCAAGGAACAAAAAGCAATAAGGCATTTGTTATACAGTTCAGATAGAACAGGAGCCAGTTTAGGAGCACAAACTGCATCTGCCAGCAAGGCTACTGATTGGGAGGTTTTGAGGAGCATTGAACCACCTCTTAATTGCTGTTCTCAGGTTCTCATTGATTTGGGTTGGTAGCACCTGTTAGGGTCCCAACTATAGGTAAACAGTTTATCCTCAAACTTGGCTCAATACATTTTTAAAGGAAAAGTAAATATTACCAGCTTGAAGAAAGAAGAAAAAAACATTGTCCAATACATCTGACTCTCAACAAAAACCACCTTTTTTTTTTTTTTTTTTTTTTTTAAATCATATCACCCCGAGCAAGGTGGTAACACCACTGATGTGCAGGGGGCTACATAAGAGTAAAAAGATTGGAAAAGAGTAAGCTGGAAACCACATTCTAAACATGGAGCCAGGGATGGGCCTCTACACCTGTTCAATAGATGTGGGTGGAGTGTGAACCAGTGATAGCTTTTCAATGAAACCTGATCTACAAATTTATTTCTTACAAACCAAACCAGATCAGGAGCACAATCCTTTAGGACTATTGCAGGGATACCATCACATCTGCATGATTTTGTGGGTATCCAGTTTAGAGATGATAACAGAAACTCTGGGTGGAGTTATGTGATTCACACAGACTTGGTTCTATGTAGAAAGTCAGGCAAAGATGCTCTAGTTGACTCAAGATAAGAATTCGAAGAGAATTTACAAGCAAAGAATTCTTCTTTTTCAATCCTACATTATAACACCTCAATTTGAGTGATGGGAGAAAGAATTGAGGACTTACCTTTATTTAATGAAACATAGTGATAGGTGTGCCTCTTGTGTGTCTGATGCATAAAAATCTTAAAGGGTGCAGTAACTTTCCATCTGCGCATCCCAGGGTTGCAACTAAAGTTTCCTATGAAAAGCAATATAATACACAAAACCAACTCTTAACACTAACAGTTGGGACATTTTGTTTTTGGTCTCTTCCAGATCCAACCAACATTTTTACCCACACATGGCTCAGTGACTTGACCCAAAGATTTGAGTTCAATACCTGGCTACAGCAGAGACAAACAAAAACTTGAGTTAAAGGGATATAACTGGTACTGAGATGTCTGGAAGCAGGCATGACTGAGGGAACTAGAACAATGTACCCTGGTTGATGTAATGAATATGTATACACCTTAGTTCCCCCTCACTGTAATGTGATTGGCTGGTGTCAGCCATAAATATAGACTAAGGTGAGAACGTCCAGAGGTCTATCACTAGCAGTCTATTGGTTTACAACTAGAGATCTATGACTATTGATTACGCCTACATCTCAGGATACTGCATACGATGAGTACTGACTATTACGTCTATGTACAATATGATTCTACCCGATTACATTTGCCTTAACTACCTTGAATGATGTATGTACCCTTTTCTGAGGCATATAACCAGTGAATAAAATAAAAGGTTCAGTTTGAAATTCCAATCACCTGAAGAAGGTTGGGGTGTAATACAGCTGAAACTATCGCCCGGTTCACACTCCACCCTCGTTTATTGAACAGGTGAAGAGGCTCATCCCTTGTTCCTTGTTTAGGATGTGGTTTCCGGCTTTCTCTTTTCCAATCTTTTCACTCCTATGTAGCCCTCTGCACATCAGTGGCATTACCGCCTTGCTCGGGGTGATATGATTAAAAAAAAAAAATCTCATTAAATGGCAACAAAAATGAAAACAACAGCTTGAACAATGTAAATAATATCAATAATTACAATACCTCATCTCAGAAATATAGACAAAAAGTTTTTCTGTTAATTTAGGGAATTCAGCATGATTAAAATTGTTTCTTGGGACAAAATACCTTTATCTGTAAACCCTGCAGTTTAGCACAACAGTTTAAGTGACTTTAGTTGTGATCCATTGAATTTTCCTAGGGACCCACTCAAATCACCCCTTGTGGGACCCCGGGAAGCCACTACATTAAAAATCAGCATCACTGTTGATACCCTATGACAGAGCTACCAGTAGTCATGTGAACTAAATTTGTTAGAAATTGTATGATGCCTCATTCTATCAGTGAAGTGAGAGTTGTCCTCATTGAAGACACATTTACAATTATGAGCAGATATAAAGAGGCGTCTGTTGTAATCAGAACTATCGTGTTGATACAAATAAAAAAGTGATTCTTGTGGGCTATAGTAGCTGAATAGCAGAGGTAAGCCAAGGAGAAAATTGTGGGTTTTACCTGATATTTTCTTGAAGGCATAAAAACATTGATGCTGGCTTTTACCCAAGAAGAAACCTCCCTGACACATAAGAATAAAATAAAGTTTTGCAAATTTGCCAGGTCATAATTTTTTGCATGTTGAATTGACAATTGATTATTTCAAAAACAAGCAAAACTGTGAATAACATCTTCATATCAAATATTGGTAGGATTAAAACTCATTACAAGGTGGTCCATGGCATTGACTAGCCTTGGTGCAAGGGTTGATGTGCCATTTGACTCTATCCATGAATGTATAAATTATGATTATCAGGTGTGATCATCAAGTTACCAAAAATACATTTTGTTCATTTTGGCCAAAAAAAAAAAAGCAGTTCAGATCAATGACTAAAAATTATCACTGGTTATAATTTTTTAGCTCCATTTTAAAAGCATTTATTAATTGACATCATTTTAATTAATTATAATCTTTTGACCTTGTTAGTTAAATGCTATGTGTGATAGATGCTTGGGTGATCATGTCTCGAAAGAAATATGACTAACTGGGCAGATTTTCTTACAGTAGGTTGCCATTACTTTCTGCAATAAACTGGTTGCCAACCAAGTCTGTAGAACACGATCTGATTGCTATTTAATCCATAGCTAGAGGGAGAAGACAGATTAATACCCTTTCCCAAGGGTATTTGCATGTAAGTGAATGCAAGTAATTCAACTGAAATTCAAACTCGGCTCTCTGATTCCTGTTCCGAGCTAATATCCACTGCACCATCCCGCACATCTTTTTTGCCTTGTACTAGATTTAATTCTCTTTATCAAATTATTTAAACACGAAAGTAACTACGTTATTTACATTGTTCAGGCTGTTGCACTCATCTTTATTGCCATATCCCTGACGTTTCAGCTGTTGTATGTACTGTCCTTCTTCAGGTGCTTGGAATTTTAAACCAAACTCTTTGTTTTGATCACTGAGGACAACAGATTTATAGACAAATAATGAAAGTAAGTTCGAATTCCAGTTGGAGCCGAGTTCCAGTTGGAGCCGAGTTCGAATTCCAGTTGAATCCATTGTATTCACTTACGCGCAAATACCCTTGGGAAAGGTATTAATCCATCTCTTCCTTCCCGTTATGGGTTTAAATAGCAGGACAGATTGGGTTCTATAGCCTTGGTCGGCAACCAGTCTACCGCAGAAAGCAATGGCAACCTACTGCGGGATAATCTTCTGCCCAGTCAGTCATGTCTCTTTCGAGACATGATCGCCCAAGCGTGTATCATGTATGGCACTTAACTGACTGAATGAAAGTAACTGTTAATTGCAGTATAGGAATGTTTTGTCAGCAAGGTATTTTTGTGAGTCAAACTATCTGGATGCAATAATCTTATGATTTCATATTGAGAACAAATTGACCAGTCTGGTAGTGAAAATTTTTATAGCCATATCTAACATTTTGCATTTCTTTTTGGGATAATGATTCTGTGTTTTATGTCTAGTGCAGTCAATGAGTTCACATGCCTAATTTTTACGTATTGAATACTGTTGCCATATCTGGTTGGGTGCCCCTGCTATTCATCTTGAGATTCTCGACAAAATCTAAAGGAGGATCTGCAATATAATCGATCAGGATTTGGCAGCTCAACTTCAGTCACTTTCTCATCAACATGATGTGGCTTCCCTCTGTCTTTTCTACAAGTATTTTCATAGCAACTGCTTTGATGAGCTTTTTTTCCCCAGTACCCCAACCACATGTGTTACTAGATTGGCATTAAGGTCCTACCCTTTTACTATATAAATAGTCAAGTGTATCTGCCCCTTCTACTCCCTCAGTTTCTTTTCTCACACTTTCCATTTGTGGAACTCACTTCCATCTGCTTGCTTCCCTGATAGCTACAATCTCCAAAAGTTTAAATGCAGCATCATTTGACATCTTCTGTCTGCTTGATTCCCATCCATCTATTCTCTTTTCTTCAACATACCCCTGTACCTTTTTTATTCGCTCACTGTAACCCCCCTGTGCACCACTGACATTTCTCTCTTGCTTGGGGTGAAATGATTATTAAAAAAAAAAGGTTCATCTATCTTTTCTAGCAGTTGCAATGTCTTATTTAGTCTTTATTGCTATTTGTATAATTTCTGAAATTCAGTAGAGGACTCCTCCCCCACTCCCAACAGAAAGCTCTCTAAGTTTAATGTTTATTTATTAAGGTAATTTTCATTGACTCTATTTAAAATGTTAATTTTTTTTGTGTATTATTAGCACTGTAGAAATCAAATAAGTGACCTTCTAACATGGCTGCCTTCTTTTTATTTCCTTTTTGTCCACCTCATTAATAGGAGAGTATCTAATATGGTAGGTGGGTTAGTCCACTTTACTATAATGGACCTGCCCAACACATTTGTATGAGTAGATTCTATTCACTCATATGTATCTCTCTATTAGATCACTCAAGAACTTGGTCTTTTTTTTTTTTTTTTTTTTGGACTGACTACACCAATCTACCTGTGTGCCAAATCACTCGCTATTAACCAATATCCAACATGGCGCTGTGAACAGGATTGCAGGAAATAGCATTGGAGACCCTATGCCATTAATCTGACAAGAAATCTGGAAATGGTGGCATTACTTTGCGAAGTGACATGGCATCCCAGAGCCTTACTCAATTACTGCCATGAAGAACCAGGATCACTAGGGCACTATCCCAACTACTCCCATAAAATCAGCCAGACAATAAGGAACTGATTTCTCCCCAGCGGCCACTACGCTCCCGCAATGGGGAGAGGAGGGAGATGTAAAAATCAAATGTTACTTTTTAACATGGCCGCCTTCTTTTTATCCCCTTGAAGTAATCTACCTTATTCATAGGAGAGTATCTAATGCAGCTGTTGGGTTAGTCCACTTTACTATGATGGACCTGCTCAACACATTTGCATGAGTGGATTCTATTCACTCATCTATATTTCTCCATTAGATCACTCAAGAGCTTGGTCTTTTTTTTTTTTTTTAGACTGACTACACCAATCTACTTGTGTGCCAAATCACTTGCTATTAACCAATATCCAACAAGCACTTTTTTAAAAAGTGTTTTTACCCTAATGTGCCTCACCCATTTAGCATTCAACACACTCAAATCCACCCCTGTAAATATCAGTACTCAAAGTTTCACTATTTTGTGTGACTTCCTATATTATTGGGCTTACAGACGTTTAAACACTGGTTCCTGTATGATCATCAAAGTTAAGTGATGTTGGGCCTGGTCAGTACCAAGATGGGTGACCTCTTCAGAATACCAGGTGCTGTAAGATTGGATATATGTGAATGGTGTCATGGATAATTGGAGAGCTGAGTTCTAATTCCCATTGGGTTCATTATATTCACTTACATGCAAATAACCCTTCAGAAAGGCACTAATTTGTTTCTCTCCCAGTAGTAAGGCATCATGGATCACAAAAAAAAAAAAATTCTCCCCCAAAAATTAAAATAATGTACAAGACAGACTTTGGCATTAATTAACCGATAGAGGTTGATATGCTGCTAAACAAAATCAACCAAGCAATTATCTTGAGTATCTTGTGCTGTTTAAGTTATACTATCACCTGCAAAGTAAAAGAATAAATGGTGAATTTGCAGTTTTTATTTTAGTATTTTATTTTTGTGATAAAAATTTGGCAGTATCTTCACTATTTATATCGTTCAAGCCGTTGTCTTCGTCTTTATTGCAATGTTCACAACACTTCAGCCTTTCTATGCTCCAACCTTCTTCAGGTGGTATTCATTGGAATTTCGATCACATCAGTCAGTTAAGTGCCATACACTTTTAACTTAGTATAATCCATTATAGTCTTTTTTTTTTTAATTTTCTTTACTCGACCCACAAAGCCAACATTGGGTTTATTTTTAATTTTTCAAGATGGATTCAGGCGGAAAAAAAACTTCCTGGCCTGGCACAGTGACCCAACCTTCCTAGCAGGGGATTAAGCTATTGATTCAATGTAATGATTCCACTTGAGGTCAGAAGAAAGAGTAAGGCCAAGGTGGCGCAGTGTATTGCTTTCAGGGAGACTTGCTTGGTCCATGCTTATGGGTGGCAGGAGAGATTGCCTGTGATGGGTGACAGATAAGTTTTATTTTAGAGGCATTGAAATTTTTATTATTGTTAATGGGGACCTTGCCCTTACATGGTCTTAGTCGGCATGTTCAACATCGGCAACAAACTTTGTTACTTTGAGTAAAGAATATACAAAGTAAAAAGGTAAAAAAACCTAGGAGTATAAAAGGGTCCTTGAATAATTAAGAGTTTGTGATAGACGGCTTGCTCAAATATTTCCTTGAGCACCTTAACAGTTCTTCAAACAAGTAGTTGTAGAATTAATAAAAGACTCGCATTTGTAGAAAGATTTCCTTGTCTATTAGTTGGTGTCCTTCATCAGAAAATGAAACAAGCAGGGAGTCCAACGAGCGAGCCGTTTTGAAACTGTTAAATATCTTGGCATTGTAGTAGTTATTGGTTTGGACTTCATGATGATATTTGTGGCTATGTGACATTAGAAATTGCTTGGTGTGATATGCGTGCTGTAGGTTGCTGACTCCTGCCATCAAGAAAAGTAATATTTATTTTAAGAAAATAAAAATGTGGCACAAGGCCAAAAGAGGAGTTATCAGAAGGCTGGTCTTCCTTGACTAGCCACAGTTACTGACCCAAACATAGTATTCCTTACACCAAAGCAATACCTCCTTTCTTACTATTCTCACTACAGCCGCCATGATGCCTCAGTGTCTCTGAGTCCTTATGACTTATAACTGTTTAAAACAAAAAGCCTGTGACCCAACAGAGTTGTGAACGGTTTTTTTTGTTAATTATTTGTCTATGAACTTGTGCGTCTAAATTTATACTTATCCCTAATCTTTTAATCTCATCACATATTCTAATCTTTTAATCTTGTCATACATTCTTATTGCCTTGTTAATTACCCAGTCTTTGCATTTAATACGATTTTATGAAACTAAAACTGTTCCTGCTAACATTTGACAATTGCATCACATTTTCATTAATATTTTATAAAAAGGATAGGAATTAAAAACATTTTCTAATTATTCATGTTTGGATCATGACACATTGGTGTTGCTCCTTTTATGAGTATGAAAACAAATGTTTCTGCTATTGCTATTAAGTCAATATAATTATCTTTTTGTTATTGCTATTGTCAATATAATTATCTCAATTTAAATGGAACTGATAAAATTTACATGACAAAATAGATGGTATTTAGTTTTTTGACTCTTTGCAATATGGAAAAGTACATGTGGCCTAGGGGTAGAATTGCTGACTGATGTCGATTTGGTCGGGTTTCAATCCTGGGTTAGGAGGCGACCGGAGTCTAAGCCATACTGATGAGCTGTAATACAGCGAAACAGATCTGTCTGCGGATGTCTATAGTGTGTGTATATATATATATATATATATATATATATATACCTTCCTTCTCTGTTTTTGGGTGTGCGCTGTGGTGCATTGGATATTGGCTTGGAACGAGAAATCGGGGAGCCGAGTTCAAATTCCAGCCAAATTCATTGCATTCACTCACACGCAAATACCCTTGGGAAAGGTATTAATCCGTCTATTCCTTCCAGCTATGGGTTAAATAGCAGGACAGATTGGGTTCTATAGCCTTGGTCGGCAACCAGTCTACTGCAGAAAGCAATGGCAACCTACTGCAAGATAATCTTCTGCCCAGTCAGTCATGTCTCGAAAAAGACATGATCGCCCAAGCGTGTATCACGTATGGCACTTAACTGACTGACTGACATGTGTGTTAGGTTTTGGCAAGAAGCAGAAGCAACACTTTTTTTTTCTTTTTTTTTTTTTAATTGGTTTTCCCCGAGCAAAGTAATAAAGTCATGAAGATAGAATTAACTCCTGAAAGTGAAAGAGAAACAAAAATGCTTTAGAAGAAACCAAAAATTTAATAATAATTAAATTCTACTCCAGCAGCAGCTTTTCTCGCACTTCCTGCCTGTGGAATTCCCTTCCATTTACTTGCTTCCCTGACAGCTACAATCTCCAAGAATTTAAATGTAAAGTCAGTAGTCATCTCCTATCTCGCTAACCTGCATCTTCTCTCTCATCAGTATTCTCATCTTTCTCTTACCCACTTTCTGACACCCCCTATAACCTGTCACTCTTTCTCATAACTTTTCTCCTATGTAACTCCCTGCAAAACAGTGGCAGTAAAATGCCTTGCTTGGGGTGATATGATTATAAGAAAATAGTACAAATTTCATTTTAGAAGGATATGTTAGAAGTATAGAGTTGAAGTCAGTTTATGAAACTCTTTTAATGTTCACCCAGTACAAGGCCCAAGAACCACTCAAGGTAGAGAGGTACTCTGTGGCGTTGCAAAAGTGTTACTTCTGTTCAAAAAACAAGAGAAGTGTGGTTTTTTTGGGGTTTTTTTACTACCCAAAGCTAGGCAGTATTGCCACTGGTGTGCAGAGGGTAACCCTCTGCACACCAGTGGCAGAAGATGGATGACAGAAAAAAACAAAAAAACAGTATAGCTGATACTGTAGAAAGGGTAAGAAAGAGGTGAGTTACGGAGATAGAAGATGGCAATTAATGTTGCATTTAATCTTTCAGAGATTGTAGCTATCAGGGAGGCAAGTATAGGGAAAAGAAGTGTGAGGAAAGAAACTGCTGGAGTAGAATTGGTGGTTACACTTGTCTATTTGGACAGTAAAATGGTGGGACCTAGTTGCCAATCTAGTTGCATGAGTAAATTGATGAGGGCTGGGCATCAGGGAATAAAGCTTGTCAGAGAAGAAGCCATGAAAGTATTTGTAGAAAAGACAGAGGGAAGCCACATTCTGTCTGTGAGAAAATGGCTGAAGGCAAGAAGCCAAATCAGGAACAATTCCGAGATTAACAGCAGTAGCACCTGACCAGATATGGCAACAGTATTCAATACATGGACGAATGGTAGATTTATAAATGTGCAAGATGAATTCTAACAAGAAAAACTTCCTGGTTCTGCATAGCAACCCAGCCTTCTTAGCAACAGATGTAGCTATTGATCCGGTGAACTCATTCCACTTGAGATTGGCTGAGAGAGTGAGGCCAAGGAGGTGCAGTGTATTGTATTCAAAGAGGCTAGTGTGATCTGTATTAATGGAAGGTAAGGCTTCCCTATGATGGTTACAGGAGAACAGATTTGTTTTGGAAGCATTAAAATTTATAAGATATTTCTTACTCCAATCCATCACAGATTGTAGGTTTTCTCCAAGAGCAGGGGCTAGATCTTTGTCAGTTCAGGTAGATTTCTTATTGAGATGGGAGTAGATGGTGGTGTCATCTGCATAGATGCCAACTTGGGAACTGACTACACCAGGAAAATCATTGATGAATATCAGGAATAGTGTAGGACATAGGATAGAGCCTTGAGGGACACCTGTGTTCACATGAAAGGGTTTGGAAATATGCCCATTCAGAATGACCATCATTTTATGATTTGACAGGAATAATTGTTTGATTTTAATCTAATCATTTGGTTATACCGTAGTCCTGTAGCTTGTGCAAAGCGCCAGTATGCCAAACCCGATCAAATGCTTTTGAGATATCTAGGGCAACATCCCGGGTTTTGCCGTCCTTATCAAAGGTCTGATAAATGTACTTGGTGATGGTTGTTAGCACATCAGAAGTAAATCTGGCAAAGCAGAAGCCATATTGCTTCTCAGAAAATTTGTTAGATGAGATGTTGAGTCAGTTCAGCATTAATAATAGCCACCAACACTTTGCCGAAAAGCGGTAAGAGGCTGATAGGTCGATAGTTAGAAGAGTCAGAGATCTCTCCAGAGTTTTTAAAGACAAGAACTACAGAGGAGAACTTCCAACAATTAGGGAAGCAAAAGACAGCAAAGCAGTAGTAAGAGAGTTTGGAGAGGACAGGGGAGAGTTCAGGGGAACAATTCTTAAGGACAATGACTGGAATACCATCATATCAACTTGTTTTATGGGAGTTAAGCTTAGAAATAATGTTAGAGACCAGAGAGGAATGGGGGTCATGTATATATCACTCAGCTGGAAGCTAGGAGGGAAGTCAGGTGTGGGTACTCCGGATGAGTCAAGTGTAGAATTGTAAGAGAATTTGTGAGTAAAGCACTCAGCCTTGTCTGCTGTGGATGTAAGAACCTCATAATTATTGAGTAGTGGAGGAATTGAAGGTTTGTTGTTGATCACACGTTAACAAAGTTGCCATTAGTCCTTGAAGCCAAACCTGCAGGATGCTATATGCTGCTTCATTCTATTAGCAAACAACAGCTTATCATTTAGGACTCACTTGCATTCATTATTTGCAGAGACAAAAAGACGCCTATTATGGTCGGACACGTCACTCTGGTAAACTCTGAGGAAGTGGTTCCTGTGAGCAGTAATGGCTGATCAAGCAGGAGAGAACCAATGGGAAGAATTAGGCTTGAGTCAAAATTTCCTGGATGGGATAAAAGCATCAATGCCAGTTTTCATCCAAAAGGAGATTTCAAATGCACAGTCTTCAACAGAGACTAAAAATTTTGTTCTAAGGGACATCACAAAGTAAGTTGTGGAATGCATCCCAATGCACTATTTGATAGCAATAAGATATTTTGCTGGTAGGAGGTTCATGGAAGGAGATATTAATGGAAACCATGGTATAATCAGAGTTGCCAAAAGGCAAAACTGCATGGCAAGAATCAGGGATGGAAGTGAAATAGATCTAGCAGTGAGCAAAGTCCGTTAGAGTTATTAGGGAAATTTGTGGGGAAATCCACCACTTGCGTGAGAGATTGAAAAGTTATGGGCATCAGCAAGATCTTTGACAGTTTTGCAGCCGCTTGGCATGGTGAGCATTAAAGTCACTGGACACAGAGCCTTTGAGATTTGAAAAAGAAATCACTGGACCGGCGGTCGAGAGGGAAGAAAAATTTACTTGCCCCAAAATCATTTTACTCAGCCGACTCCATTTACTTAATAGTCATCTCACGTAAACATAGCATGAATCACTAACGGAAAACAAAAAATGAAATTTTAATTAAAATTTCGAACATGTTAGAAAGGATTTTAAAATTTTTTTAAAATAATAACAAAAAAATTTGATCTTTTCACTCAATAATAGCATAAACATTTTGATAAAATTTTGTTTTTATTAAGTTTGAGCCCTTTTTACATTGATATGCTGCTTTTTGTTTTTTTTTTTCTTTTTTTTGGTGGGGGTGCAATTGAGTGGAGGTACCTAAATTTGTAGTTTCTTTCTTATGTTTCATTATAGCCTCCATCTCACAGATGATAAAAAATAACAAATGAAAAATTACTTTGTTTTTTGGTGTGGGTTTGAAAGAAGTGTGAGTATTTTTTCTTTCTTTCAAATGTTTGTTATTACTTTTCATAAGCAGGGAGGAAATATAGAATATTTTTCCAAATGAGTTTCTAAAAATCTGTGAGCATTTGGCAACGGACATTTTGGCTTCACTCTGGAAGTATTAATTAAACGAATGTTTACACAAACCGGAACGATAAAAGCCAAGAGTTCAATGTCATTATAGATCATTCTAAGTAACTTGTGAATCTTCAATGGCATACTTTTAGGTTGTAAAAGGAATCAGATTTTCTTTTATTTTTAATCGACTGCAGATGAGTAAAGCAATAAACTTTAATCGCCCAATTAAGTTTTTAATCGACTGAGTCGATTGGGCAAGTGAAATCTCAAAGGCTGCCGGTCACAAATATATTAGCAAACAGGTGAGAGGAAATGACCTTGTCTATATTGTTTGAGATGCTGTCTTGTACGGCAGGAAAGCAGCAAAGAAAGAAGATAGCTAACCAAGCTTAGTAAAGTGAGAGACACACATAGAAATAGTCTTGAAGATTCAAGAGAGATCACCCTAGCTAGTGGGAGATGTTAACTGACATAAAAGCAAAGTCCATGCATATAGGCATTGTAGTCCTTCCTAAAGAGGGGAAGGTAACCATAGATATAGAAACCAAAGGAAAGGATAGAAGGGTCAAGGGTAGCTTTTGTGGAGGAAGGATTCAATGCTGTAAAAGTTAGTATGGATACCATAGACCTTCAAGAAAGATGTTGAGTGGTTTAGTTTTTTTTTTTTTGATTGTATACTGTCATGATTAGAAAACCTTTTTTGGGAAGGAGAGGTCTAGAGTAGAAGTATCAGTCAGTTGTCAAATGTAACATGCTTGGGAAGGTAACTGGCTCAGACTGCAGCATGTCTTAGGGTTGCCTACTGGAGGCACTTGCAGAGACACCTATCCATGTGCAACATAGCACTACAAGAACCTCGATATTATTCAACTTTTGATCAGAACAGCCTCTCAAGACCCTGACGTAGATCAACATCATCTGTGAGACCTGGAAACCGTTGCTGTAAATCAGTGCTCCTGGCATAGAATCATCTCGTGTGTGTGTGTGTGGGGGGGGGCTTTCATGTCCACTCGTCAGCATATAGAGGATCTGTAACATGCTGACTTGCTCAGCCATGTCTATCACCCACACTTCTCTGTGGCTCCTGCTTACGACTCTTTGGAAGTAGGCTGGGTCTTAAGTCATCTCTGCCACCATCAGAGAAGGAGAGAAAGAACGAGGAGGGAGAATGATGACTTAGATGTGTGTGGCTATTGCCGCTGGTGACAACAATTCATGAATTAGACTTTAGAAGGAACTGGAAACCCAATCCTGTACATGAAACAAGGATAAACCTCTACTCCTATTCAAGATACTAAAGGGGAGTGTGAACCTGATGATAGATAAACCTATCTACTCCTATTACCTGTTATTGTTATAACAGGTGTGACTTCAGTGATTTTTTTATTTGATTTTTTTATTATTTTTTTTGGTAATATTTTGACGAAAGACATGAGACATGACTTACCTTGGAATTCAAAATGAGCGTGAACGTGTCTTGCCTGCAAGATAATTAAAAAGAAAGATGGCCGCTATTGAAGACATGGTTTATGCGTGCTTATCTCTTCCAAAATGAGACAATATTTGCACATATGCTAATTTTGGCTGTCTTGGAATGGCATAAAAAGCCGGTGAGGTGCCAGGTCATCGCTGCTATGCAGAACAGGATTTCCTGGTGGATTGCATATGTCTAAATTGAGCATTGATGGTCTGATTGACAAAGAGGAAGTAACTGGGCTTAGTTGGTTTTCCTTTTAACAGCTGCCCTTTGTAGAGCCCCCCCCTGCGTAAAGGGAAACCTGAAATCCATTTCCTTGAGGGACCAAAGAAAGAAAGAACAGCTGGCCTGCCAGAGAGTTGCACTGCACTTTTTAGCCCCCACTCATCATTCATTCATCTTTTTTTTACTACAAATATTAAGATAAAATACACGTTTTATTGTAACCTAATTATGTACAATAATGAATCATATGCAATAAAGATGCACAATTCAACTAGAAAAATTAAAAAATAAACACAGTTGTTAGCTTTGTACGCTAGATTTGAAGTTTGAACTTACCTTGTGGGTTGAATAAAGACATTTATTCCCCCCCGACAAAAAAACAAATCTATTCTTCAACACCTCTACTTATATCTCAACAGCAATAGACAAAAGATCAACAACCAGTAAATAAAAACCAAACAAATTCTTCAGCATTCAGTCAGTTAAGTGCCGTACGTGATACACGCTTAGGCGATCATGTCTTGAAAGAGACTTAACTGACTGGGCAGAAGATTATCCCGCAGTAGGTTGCCATTGCTTTCTGCGGTAGACTGGTTGCCGACCAAGGCTATAGAACCCAATCTGTCCTGTTATTTAACCAATAACTGGAAGGAAGTGACGGATTAATACCTTTCCCAAGGGTATTTGCGCGTAAGTGAATACAATGGATTCAACTGGAATTCAAACACGGCTCCCCGGTTTCTCGTTCCAAGCCAATATCCACTGTGCCTCAACGCACATAAATGGCCCAAAAGGGTAAATATACTGGTAACTAAACAAATATGTGGAATGCTGCATCTATGGAGTTGAACTACCCTCCATATTCCAATTGTAAGAAGGAAGTTCCACTCATAACTTTTTCCAAAGAACTGCTACTTCATGCAACACACTCATGTTAATGCTTCCTATCTTTAATGTTTATTTTTACAACTATACAATATTTTTGTATTTAAACTCAGTTTTTATAATTAATCTTATTTTGAATATTTAACCTTAATTTTAAATTTAGGAAATCACTTTTTCAAAATTTTAAAATAGATCACAGTTTGTGGTGTGGAATGGGTAAAATTTGATGTAAGAATGTTGTTAATATTATAAAGGTTTATCGTCTCTAAGGGGTCCTAGCTCTGGCTTTTGTAGTATTTTTTAGCATGATTGTAAGGTTAGTTCTTTCATATGTTTGCAGTTTACTGTGGTTTCATGCCTCTGGTTTAAAAATATGTTGCTATTTATGTATTTAATGATTTCAATTTTGCCGTTAAACAAAACTCAAATCCTCTCGATCAGAGTCCTTGCTGCCAGGTGTAGTTTATCATCATATACACTAGTTTAGGCTGAATAGCAAACAAGCAGAAGGGTAAAAATGATTAAAAAAGCAGCTTCAGGTTTGAATATAGAAGCAAGGCCACTTGTCTAAATGTGTATAGGAAGGTAGTGAATACTTTGCCTATATGAATATGTATAAAGTTTGCTACAGAAATAGTGTCACTGGTGAACAACATCCAGTGTTATATAGATGATAGTTTAAAGTGGATATTTAAAGAGATTTTTATCACTTTAAACGCTATTTTTAGCGGATACTCGTATTTGAGTGATCACCCCATTTTTAAATGTTATATTTGTATTAAACGGTATATTCATTTTTATTTCCTGGATTGAATATTCAATAAATATTATTAAAGAAAAAGTTGTGCTCTCCAGCCGGAGCTGAACCCATGTCCATCAAGACAGAGAGAAATTTGGTCTTGTCTTTCTTCTGTTCATTCAAGGCCAAGCAGTAAGGTGCACTGGGTTAAATAATAACTCCCTCTATTTTTTTTTTTTTAATAAGATTTTTCAAGCATTCAGGGTGGTCAGTCACTTAAGTGCCATACGTGATACACGCTTTGGCGATCATGTCTCGAAAGAAACATGACTGACTGGGCAGAAGATTATCCCGCAGTAGGTTGCCCTTGCTTTCTGCGGTAGACGGGTTGCCGACCAAGGCTATACAGCCCAATCTGTCCTGCTATTTAACCTATAACTGGAAGGAAGAGACGGATTAATACCTTTCCCAAAGGTATTTGCGCATAAGTGAATACAATGGGTTCAACTGGAATTCGAACTCAGCTCCCCGGTTTCTCATTCCGAGCCGATATCCACTGTACCAAAACGCACATCCTAGATGAAAATAAATATACTGTCTGACAAATAGGAGTATCCACTAAAAATGTTTAAAGTGAGATTTATTTATCTATATATATATATATATATATATATATATATATATAAAGGCAGCAGATAATTTTCTAAATATATACTGTTAAATATAACGTACAGTGAATGTCTATTAAGTTTAATCATAAGCTGTTTTAATCATTATATTTTGACTTTAATTTCAGGTGAAAATAATGAAAAAAATTGTCCAACATTTGGATATTTTTTTATGCTGGTTCTATGCTATGTCTGTTATCGTTGCAAAGCAATGTTTTATGTCAATACAAGATATCATCATCTTTGATTGTGGATGTCTTTGTTAATGTCCCTGTAACCTCTCTGACGATGGCTCATGTGAGCTGAAAGCTTAGAACCAACATAATAAAAAAATATCCGAATGTTGGACAATTTTTGTCTTTATTTTCACCTGAAATTAAAACAAAATACGATGTTTTGGACAACTCATGATTAAACTTAATAGACATTCATTGTCTGTTATATTTAACAGTGTGTGTGTGTGTGTGTGTTATATATATATATATATATATATATATATATATTCTGATATTGCCATCTGTTGGTGTGTTTGGAAGAAATTATATTTTTTATTAAATATAAAATTTGAACAGTAATTTGTCGTTCAGAAGAGGTTACTTTTGTTGAAACTTAAAACTCCTTAGTTTATTTTGGAATTTCTGAGTTGAGATATTATCTTTCTTTTAATGGCTGACTCCTTGTATCTGAGTATGTTTGCTAGACAATTACTGTTGCAGGCACATTTGCATCTGTTCAATACACATTGCGTTCATCTGTGGTTTATACTGCAGTTACGCTGAGCGAACCTTAATTACAATTTCTAGAAAGGAAACAGATCTTCTTGCATGACCAACAAGCCAGTATCCCTCCGTCAGGATAACTTGTGAATTTGTGCTATCACAACCACTGGCAAAAAAATTCTCTCTACCTAATTTTCACTCACCCATGGTATGGTTTTCAAAACTTTTCCAATATTGCTGCATGCTAGCCTGTCAAGGAGTTGCTTTCCTGACAAATCAAAAGGTGAGTTTTGAACCTGGGTCTCCTGGTTAGAAAGTGATCATTCTAACGATGCACTCATGATTATATGCTTTGCTGTTCAGACCTACATGCTCATCTTGGTTGTCTCTTGTACTCTCTGACCATTTTATACTCATTTTGTTTCTTTTTTTTTTTTTTTTTTTTTTTAAAACTTAACCCATTATTCAGTTTGTTCTTTCTGCTTTACTTTTTTCAGAAATTTCGTAACAGTTCATGCTTGCTAGGCTTATATGGAGCTGGTTAATGTTTCTTTAATTCGGCCTTGTGTCATACTTAACCAAACTCCCTACAGCTTAAGTTTTATGCAGAATTATCATCATTTCATCAAAAAGTTGGTTGGTGTAGAATAGTGGAATAGTGTAAGAATAAAAATATACATTTTCATGTTAAAATAGGAATTTATTAAAAGGAAAGAATAACATGTTGTAGGAGTTCATGTGTAATTAGAAATATTATTAAGAAGTTAAGGGTAGAGTTCCTGCTGAATGATAAAGTTAGTCCTTTAAAGATAGTCCTTTTTGTATTTCTCACTGACTCAAATCTTGCAAGTCGCTCCCATTGGTCAAAAATCAGTTTAACACCTACATGCAAAATCTGGTTTTGACTTTTTCTTTAAGCTCTTGGTCAATCCTTTTTCTATTTGGGGGAAAAAATCAGGATTTCACAAGTCCTTGTGAATTTTTGTAAGGATGAAGAAGGTTGATTTTAATTCTTAATTTCTTATCCACTACATATACACCATTGTGTCACTTGTCCATGTCTTCAACTGAACCAGGGTATGAATTTTTAACACTGCCAAACCTGGGAATTAAACTCTCAACTGCCAAGGACCCCAATATATTTTTACCAACACTTTAATCTACTATGCCATTTTAAAAGTTTTTAACATAGACTATAGGCCAAAAATGGGGTGGGATCATCCTCTGGATTTCTAAGAATCACCTAAAAACTGAGGGTTTCATTCCTTTTTCTTTTTGTTTTGTTTTTTTTTTAACTAATTTACTAGCGCTATTTTGGGCCACTTTCATCACTTTCTACTTCCTGAAAGATTTTATTATATATTTGATAATGAAGATAATAATAATAATGAAATTAACCATTACTGTATAGTTTCCATAAAATTTTAGCTCTTTGCCTAGTCTACCTTCCTTACTATAGTCTGGGTATGGCAATAAAATATCTGCAGCAGCAAAATCTGGTTGGGAAATTGGCACTTTTGACAATTGTGGAAACACCTGTTAATTGCTGTTTTCAGTTGCACTCTGATCTGGAGTGATACCACCTGCTAGTGTCTCAGCTAGAGGTAAACACAGTCTACCTACAAACAAAAATCGAAACTTGAAAGTGTAAAAAAATAGTTTTATACCAAAATACATTTTTATAAAAAAAAAAAATCCAAAAAATCAAACTTATCAACAGTACATTTTATCAACAAAGAGTCAGGAATGAAACTCCCATCAGTCTTTGACTGGACTCAAGGATCCCATTTTCCTTGTTTTAAGAGATTATATAAACTTCAACTGACAATAACTGTTTAGTCAAGGAATGCTGAATTTGGGTGAAGCAGCTAAACTTACCATTATACAAATTTCAATGTCATTTGTCATAATCATAATTTCCAAAGCAATCAGCTCTCTTGACCTTAGACAAGCCAGCAGAAACACATCCTCAAAATTCAAGTACCAGATAGATTATGAGCACAAATACTGAAAGGTTAAAAAAAAAAAAAAATCAAATAAAAAATAAATTAGTTTAGGGAAGGGGCATTATTTTTTTTTTCTTTTCTTTTTGACCTTGGCTTTTATAAGTTAAGGCTGGTGGGAGAGACAGACACAGAGGATTTCCCATCCCTGACTTAAACAAAAGAGGAACCAATAAACTTGTATAGTTACTGTCCTCTAACAAATGTGATATTTCTATTGTCAGTCAAGTTAGACTTATAATAGAAATAACAAAAAATTTGTGCAGAGTTTAAAATGTTGCTTGAATAATAAAGCCAAGTTAGTTAGAAAGTATTTGTAGTATTTTCCTACAAATAAAATAGACTAAAGTTCCACTGATCAGCCACATATATGATCATATGACTTAAATTGTAATTGATTTTTTTTCTTTCAGTCTCCCTCACTCCTTGTTTGTTTTTTGAACAAAATCTCACTGAAGCATATCAATATGGTATGTACATTCTTATCAATACCTTGGCAGGTTTCTCTTTCTCTTTTTTTTTAATCATTTCACACCAAATAAGGCAATAAAGCTACTCAGATGCAATTTTTACAGTAAAAAAAAAAAAATACTTGATAATTGCACTCAAACACTGAATTCAAAATGAATCCCCACAATTTCTTAAACTTTTTGTGAATTCATATTCCTGACAATATTTTATATACTAGAAAAAAAAAAAAGACATTGTATAAAGTCAATGCAAAATGATTTCAGATAAAACAAGCCTGGGTATGGACATGCGTACAGATACATTCAGTTAATTCTCATCCCACAGATTTTTCTAGTAAAAACAGTTGGTAGTTTTTTTGCTTGTATATAATGAATATTAGAAATAGGTGAAATTAGTGAAAAGAACCACTTTGATTAGTATGTAGTGTCTACTAAATATAACAGTGTTTATATTTGCTTTTTTTGATTTTGGAAATGGTGGGATGTTTCTTTGCATATCAAGAGATTTCAAATCATCACAATTCCAGATGAATACTTCAACCGTGTACTTATATTGACCCATTTATATCTAATTTATAAAGTCTTGGTATCATAGAAAAAGTTCATAAGAACACTTATCATGAAAGTATTTATAGAAAAAGCATAGGGAAGTGACTGAATTTAGATAGACTAAACTATCGCCCGGTTCACACTCCACCCACGTCTTTTGAACAGGTGAAGAGGCTCATCCCTTGTTCCCTGTTTAGGGTGTGGTTTCCGGCTTTCTCTTCTTCAAGCTTTTTACTCTCACGTAGCCCCCTGCGCATCAGTGGCATTACCACCTTGCTCAGGGTGATATGATTAAAAAAAAAATCCTGAATGTTGGGACCATGCATATTCTTCTTGGTATTTTATCAAGAATCTCAAGATAAGGTCTGCTACACTAGCTATATATGTGGCAGCAATATTCAAATCATGGATGAATGAATGGTACACTTGTAAAATATGTAAGATACATTCTGGAGAGAAAAATTGTCTAGTACCACACAGGGAACCAACTTTTCCAGAAGATGGCAATTGATGTACAATCTTTTGAAAATTATTGATGACAGTGAACAAACAAGAACAGATTTCCACTTGCAAAAAAAGAAACTATGAGAATAAAAATTTACAACTGCGCCTAGCTAACAAGGACAATTTTATGTCTTGATCGGGGTAAAATGATAAGAAAAAAAAAAAAATATATATGCTTTAGTGAGATTTTTAAAAAAGTAACAGTTATGATTTAAGTTACATGTTCATGTGTGTGTGGCTGATCAGTGGAACTTTAGTTTGACTATATTTTATTTATAGGAAAATAGTACAAATGCTTTCTGACTTGGATTCATTGTTCAAGTGACATTTTTAAACTTTGTGCAACAAGTTAGACTGACAATAGAAATGTCACAAATTTGTTAGAGGACAGTAACTCTATAAGGAGTTTATTGGCCTCTCTTTTGTTCAAGTTGAGGTTGGGAAATTCTCCATGATTGTCCCTCCCACCAGGCTTAACTTAGAAAAGCCAAGGTTAAAAAAAAAAAGAAAAAAAATGTCTGTCAAACAAATTTTTATTTTTTCTATATCCAGTGTTTTCTCTTTAGGGTTGGGTTCCTGGTTCATTTTAAAGTCTAGTTCAACTCTTTACTTCTAACATCTCAGTTGAAATGACAGAATGGAAATATAGAGTCTACATTACTCATCCCAGGGATTGAACTCACAGCAACTACAGCCAGCTTTGACCAGCTGCAGATGAAACCTAAATATGGGACTGACCTATTGATAGTTTATCAAGGGCAGTGATGACACATAATTGCTAACTGGAATTAACTTCTTTGACTGAAGTTAATGGTTGGGAGTGGAGGGTTCCTCTGATAAAATCAATGGCCACATGTTCCATGATCAAGGCAGGCCTTAAAGTAATAATCCTTCCTGTTATAATAAAAACCATTGTGTATTATATATATATATATATGTAAAAGTAAATAGCTAATCTAAAGAGGCTAAAAGAAGGCAATAAGATATAAGAAACTCAGAAACCCACGTGTTTGGTTTGGTGTCTTTGAAACAGAAGACACCAAACCAAACACCAAAAGGGGTGGGGTAACAGCATTTTATTAAAAAAAACAACAAAAAAAACCTAGTAAACACAAGTTAAAGATAATAGAAAAACTTACATTCTAATTTAATAGCCATTGCTTTCTATGCTTACATTTATTTAAAACCTCAGATTTGGAATTTAATAAACAATGTGTGGGTTCAAACGAAGCTATGGTTAACTTCTCTTCCCCACACAATCTACAAAATTTTTGTCCTGCTTTAAATTTTGTGCACCTTTTTAATATTTCCCATTTTAAAATGGGGTCTATTTTTAACTCTTTTAATAGTCCATACATATGTAGAAAGTGTAGTGCTGTGCATATACCTTTCATTTCTAAAACTACTCATGGTTATAATATCTAGTTTTGAAACTGTCCTAGGTTGCACCTATGTAAGTCTTAGGTTCCAGATCTTCTGCATTTTTATATACTTTTACTTGGTAAAAAACACAGTCCTGTTGGCATTTGCCCTGTAATGGACAATTGTTTTTTGTTCTACAGTTACACGTGATTTTATCTATATTAGTTTTATTCATAATTTTGGTTTTAAGTCTACTAACGATCTTACCTGTATTCGGCATGCAAGAATAACTTAGTTTAAAGTTGTTACAATTGAATATTTCGTATAATCTATTCTCCTTATTGAAATTTTGTTTTAATAAAGTAAAAAATAATTTACCAATTTTTGTTTTAACCGCCAAATTGAAAGGAGGATTAAACCAAAGTATCTTCCTACTCCTGTTTTTACTCCTTACTTTTTTAGTGTCACTATACTCCAGACTATCTGTATGCCTACTTTTAATCAAAGCCTCCTGATATTTTTTATGATTGTTGAAGATGTTTATGTTGGATGAATTGTTAGATAGTCTATTGGAGATAATTTTAGGAATGCTATGCACTATATGGGTAGGGGGGTTAGATTTATAATTAACATATATTAATTTTTGATTTTCTTTAGCATACAGGGGATAACGTTCAATTAGAAATATTTAACGTTACGTCTAAATAATTAACAATTTTTAAGTTGGTTTCGACTTCTACAATGAACCCATATTTTTTAAAAAACCAATGAAGTTTCTTTCTTAGGTTATCACATTTCTTGGGATTACTATGGTCAACTATCACTAACCCATCGTCATGGTACAACCCGTGGTTATTATAATCTATATATTCATTTAATTTATATAATAAAAACAGCCATATATATATATATATATATATATATGCGGTGTAGAAATAGAAGAATCCAAAGGAGTGTCCTGTACATAAAGTGGTAGGATAACTCTCTAGGAGAGCTCTAAATATATATGTATATAAATACATATAGAGCAAATATATGTAAAAATTAAGACAGTCACGTTATTCCATGGTGAAGTGGAATTTCAGGTGAACCATCATTAACTTCCATCTTTATTGTACAGAAGATTTTATCTATCTATCTATCTATCTATATATATATATATATATATGTTGTTTAATTACTTAGTTTTTGGTCATAATAAAATTAGATGACTGCACATTTGTCTTAAAAAGTGTTCAATACAATTATATTGTAGGACTTTTGAATATTTTCCATTTGTAAACTAGTTATTACACAACCCAGGTTTCTACTATGAGTGGTGTCTTCAGGCAATCACCTGAAGATACCACTCAGGATAGAAACTTGGGTTGCGTAATAACACGTTTACAAATAGAAAATATTCAAAAGTTCTACAATATAATTGAACCCTCTTTAATACAAATGTGCTCATCTAATTTTATTATGACTAAAAAACAAGTAATTGAGCAATATATATATATATATATATATATATATATAATTATTATTATTTTATTTTTATTTTTATTTTTTTTTAATCATCTCACCCCAAGGCATTCCACTGCCACTATTGCGCATGGGGCTACATAGGGGAAGGTAAAGAGATGGAGTGGTTAGATATAGGGAATGTCAGGAGGAAGGTGACAGATGAGTAAGGATAGCGAGGATGAGGGTTGGGCAGATGGGAAGAGTGTTTGATAGAATGGGAGCAGGTTAGTGTTTTAGGTGTCTATTGACCTTACATTTAAACTCCTGGAGATTGTAGCCGTCGGGGAAGCAATCGTTTGGAAGAGAATTCTACAGTCGGGAAGTGTGAGGAAAGAAACTGTTGGAGTAGAAGTTACGGTTGCATTTTATCGGTTTCACTGTAAAAAGGTGGGATCTAGTTGCTAATCTAGTATCTCGTTCAAATTCGTATTTAGGGGGCACTAGTGATCTAAGTTCATCGGTGCAGAAGCCATGGAAGTATTTATAGAAGACACAGGGAAGCCATGTCGCGCCGGTGGGAGAGAGACTGCAGGCGGTCTGCCAAGTCAATATCTATCACATTACAGACCCTCCTCTGAACCTTATCGAGAAGCCCAAGGAGAACAGCAGGGGCACCCGACAGATATGGCAGCAGTATTCAATGCACAGGCAGATGGTAGATTTATAAATGTGCAGGATAGATTTAGACGGAAAAAACTTCCGGGCCCTACACAGAGAACCGACTTTCATAGCAGCGGATTTAGCAATGGATTCGATATAGTCATTCCATTTGAGGTCCGCTGAAAGTGTGAGACCAAGGAGGCGCAGTGTTTTATTCTCTGGGAGGCAAGCCTGGTCCATGCTAATGGGAGGTAGGTGAGATTGTCGATGATGGTTAATTGAGAGTAGCTTCGTTTTAGAAGCATTAAAATTTACTAGCCATTTCTTACCCCAGTCCAATATAGATTGGAGGTCTTTTTCAATCTCGGCTGCGAGGTTAGCTTTGACGCCTACACCAGATTTTTGTAGGAGGCGAGAGTAAACTGTGGTGTCATTGGCGTACAAACCTATTTGGGCTCTTATGGAATCAGGGAGATCATTAATATATATATATATATATATATATATATATATATATATATAAAATCTTTTGTACAATAAATCCGGAAGCTGATGATGGTTCACCTGAAATAGGCCTAAACTTCCGCTTAACCATGAAATAACATGTCTGTCTTAATTTTTACATATATTTGCTCTATATGTATTTATATACATATATATTTAGAGCTCTCCTAGAGTTATCCTACCACTTTATGTACAGGACACTCCTTTGGATTCTTCTATACCTTCACTGCATATATATATAAACAATTTTCCCCCCCTTCCTGTCAGGCTCATGAAGAGAGGGAGACATTAGTGAATCAGTGTCGACTGAGTTCATTCTCTTTACAGCTATTAAAGCTCTTGCTGAATTTTTGCCTTATTTCATTTTAATATTTGCCTTATTTAATTTTTTTGCAATAAGTATGTTGCCCAGTCTTGAAGAATATATAATACATAATATTAATACAGTCCCAGGCTTGACATATAGATGGCACCTCTAATAATAATAAAAAATTCATATAATTTTTATGAAGTACTTACCTTCAAATGGCACGCGACAATATTTGGGCTTCGTCAGATTATTAGTTTACAAATTACATTTATTTAAGTAAATCTACTTAAAAATTTTCAAAAAATGAAAAAAATCTGAAGTTCATATGTTGATAAAGCATTGCTTTCTGATGGGAAAAATACTGTTCAAGCAAAGCAATGGCTTGATAAGTGTTATTTAGACTCTTCTCCATCAGAAACAACAGTTAAGAGGTGGTACGCTGACTTTAAACACAATCGTACTGACACTAATGATGCTGAATGCTCAGGTCATCTGAAATCGGCAGTTGCTCCAGAAAACACCAAAAAAATCCTCAAACTTGTTTTGGCCGATCGTAAATTGAAGTTGCGTGAGATAGCAGAGGAGTTAAACATATCATAAGGCAGTGTATTTACCATTTTGCATAAACATTTGTCAATGAGAAAGCTGTGTTTAAAGTGGGTGCCATGTTTGCTCACAGTCGATTAAAAACAATACCTTGACAATTAAGAGCATTATTTGCAACTGTTTCAGTGCAACAAGGAGTTTTTGTGTAAATATGTGACAATGCATTAGATAAAACATGGAGCCACCACTTCACTCTGGAGTCAAGTCAGCTTAGTGGACAGCAGCAGGTGAAAGCTGTCCAAAGCGAATAGACGTAAACATTAGCAAGCAAGGTTTTGGCCTCTGTATTTTAGGATAGACAAAGTATTTTGTTCATCGATTACCTTGAGAAAGGAAGAGCAATCAATAGCAAATATATAGCATTATTGGTGCGTATGAAGAAAGAAATTAAAAAAAAAACGGCCATTAATGAAGAAAGTGATTTTTCACCAAGACAGTGCACCATGTCACAGGTCGAACTCAACGATGGCAAAACATGAATTGCACTTTGAATTGCTTCTGCATCCACCCTATTCTCCAGATCTGGCCCCCAGCAACTACTGGCTGGCCCCCAGCAACTACTGGCTGTTTGCAGATCTCAAAAGAATGCTCCAGGGAAAGTGATATCAGAAACTGAGGTGTATTTTGAGGTCAAAGACAAATCATTCTACAAAAAAAAAAGAAAAAAACATCAAATTGTTAGAGAAGTGTATCACCATAGAAGGAGACTATGTTGATGAATAAAGTTGAATTTTGCCTAAAAGTTGTTTTATTAGTTAGGCCCTGGATTTGTTGAGTGATGTGTTGTTATTCCTTCCTGTCATGCTCAGGTGGGATAGCCTGAGAGGAAACAGCTAATAATCCTCTTAAATGTTTTGCTGTCATTTTGACAGCAGGTGTACACTTGTTTATTAATATATGCGAATTAACAATTTAATAATTTTAGAAACTTCTGCCATGATCAGTCAGTTAAGTGCCATACGTGATACACGCTTGGGCGATCATGTCTCAAAAGAGACATGACTGACTGGGCAGAATATTATCCCGCAGTAGGTTGCCATTGCTTTCTGCAGTAGACTGGTTGCCAACCAAGGCTATAGAACCCAATCTGTCCTGCTATTTAACCCATAACTGAAAGGAATAGTAGGATTAATACCTTTCCCAAGGGTATTTACATATAAGTGAATGCAATGAATTCAGCTGGAATTCGAACTCGGCTCCCTGATTTCTCGTTCCGAGCCGATATCCAATGCACCACAACGCACATCCTTAAAATCCCCCAAAATAATTCCTAACTTGGCATTTTTGGCCTGAATCATTTTCCCACTGCAGTAACATCACCTTTTTCTGCCTTTGCTATGAGTATTTTCATGGTTATTATTCAGATGTACTTTCCTCTTCGGCACCTCAAATTCAAGTGCAGTATTAGATTGGTAGCTAGGTCTAATTTTACATTTGAAATGACTTTTCGGCTTTGTGCCATATCTAAGCAAGCTACGCTTAGAAAATTACCTCTTTTTTCTCCTCTTCCTTTCTAGTCAACTTTGGTCCTCAAAAAGTTAAACGTGTAATGTCACTCGTTATCTTTGTTTCTTAATTCATATTATTCCTGTTTAATTCTTCTTCACTCAGTAATATTTGCTTCTTAGTGGCTTTATTCTCTCTAAATACATCTTTCTTTTTTTTTTTTTTTTATTTTAAAAATCCATCCCAATCAAGGCAATGATGTCACTAAGACACAAGGAGCTACTGGGTGTGTAAGAGGAGGAAGACTCTAGAATGAACTGGAAACCCAATCTCAAACAGGAAGCAAGTGTTAGAACTGCTGTTCAAAAGACGAACCAGGCGATAGGCAGACCTATCTACTCGTATTGTGCGGAAACTGTATATTTTCCAGCATTCTTAATAGAAATATGTCCTGTATGTGGAAAATGACATCATCATCATCATCATTTATCCATCACACCCAATGGTGTATAGGGCAGCAACTTTGTTACTGTTTCTGTAACACTGTTTTTGACAGGGCAGGGTTGTTAGCCCTGCACCCAACCCCCAAACCTGGAGGACCGATGGACCATTCTTGATTCTTACATTTACAGCACCTGGTATTCCCAAATGGTCACCCATTTAAGTACTGACCAGGCTCGATGTTGCTTAACTTCAGTGATCAGATGGTAACCGGTGTATTCAACACAAAGTAGCTGTAGACATGTGGAAAATGTGCTAATCTGAAATAAACAACTCAGTATTAACGCTGTCAGCCTTTAAGTGATTTCAGTTGAAATCCCCAGTTCTGACCAAATTGTTGAACAATATTCATGTGACGTTAACGCAATTCAATAGATATATTGCAACAGAAGTTTTACAATTTCATTCATTTATTTTTATTTTACACATTAGTACACAGGGCGTTACAGGTAAAAAGATGAGACCTAGCTGTAAATCAAATACGATGCTAATATTCATAAGCTCCTTGGTACCATACAGGAAATTTCATCAGAACAAGTACATGAAACTATAGAAAATTTTTTTTCTCATATTCTCTAACACTCAGCACCCCCCCCCGCATCTTAGTGGCCTTATTGCCTTGCTTGGGGTGAAATGATTTAAACTAAAACAGTTTTTCTGCATTTGTACATTATTTATATGCCTCTTCTCTGTATTTATATTTTGAGAACCATGTCTCGTACAAATGTCAGAATCTCATTTCTATGGGGTATGAGCAGCAGGCATCCTTATTAATTGATCATCATATGTCGATTATCGTATAAATTATTAAATGAAATTCATTAAATATAAATGTTGACTTATGCTTCCTTGCTCGGATCATTTTATGTCGTCCCTAGATAGAATATTAGCATGTTTCCTTTTTTTTTTCTTTTTTTTTTTATTAGCATCAATCGATTGAATGCAGTTGAATTTCAACTTCCAATCATGTATTATTTGGAAATAAATTATTTCTAGTTACATTCTTTTCAATCTGTTCTGTAGGTGTTGATTATTGCATTTTTCTTATGTGGGTTTTTATCTTCATATTTCTTGTCCACCGTCGATAGGCATCTGTGAAACAAGAACTCTTGGAAAATATTTTCTATCTAGTCAGTTAAGTGCCATTTGTGATACTCGCTTGAAAAAGACCTGACTGACTGGGCAGAAGATTTTTCCATAGTAGGTTGCCGTTACTTTCTGCAGTAGACTGGTTGCCAACCAAGGCTATAGAACTCGATCAGTCCTGTTATTTGACCCATAGCAGGAGGGAAGAGATGGGTTAATACCTTTCCCAAGAGTATTTGCGCATAAGTTAATGCAACGAATTCAAACTTGGCTCTTGATATCTCGTTCCGAGTTGATATCTACTGCACCCCAACACACATCCTTTCTATAAAAGTTAATGGTAAATGCCAACTGTCTAGTTTGGGTGGGGATGGATGGTGTGGATTCATGAGTATTTGGCAAAAACCTCAAAGTAATATCAAATTCTTTTATTTTTTATTTCTTTTTTTAAAACAAAGTACTGAATACTTTTTTTAATAAACACCTGATGTCAGATATTTCTTCTTTTTTTTTTTATAAACATGTGCATTGTGTAATAGATATCAAAAAGGTGAGTTTGAATTCCAGTTAGGTTTGTGATATTATTTACTTACATTGAAATATCCCAGCTATGGGTTAAATAGCAGGAAAGACAAGGTCTTGTAGCTTTGGTTGGCAACCAGTCTACAACAGAAAAAAAATGACAAGCTGTTGTGAGAAAATCTTCTGACTATATTTGTCTATATTTCTGAGATGAGATATTGTAATTATTTACATTGTTCGGACTGTTGTCCTCATCTTTGTCATATTAGTTCATATTAGTGATGTTTTGGTAATAAAGGGTTCAGCTCAAAATTCCAATCACATGAAAAAGGCCAGAGTGTATAATGATCAAAACATCATGAATATGTCAATAAGGATGAGGACAACGGTCTGAACAATATGAATATTCTTCTGACTGGTTGGTCATGAATCGAAAGCAACAGGATCACCCAAACATATATCATGTGTGGCAATTAACTGACTGACTGAATGAATGCTGGATATTTCCTTATCTATATATATATATATATATATATATATAGTCATCTGCAGACAGATCTGTTTTGCTGTATCACAGCTCATCAGTACGGTTAGACTCCGATTGCTTTTAACCCTGGATTGAAACCCGACCGAAATGGTGTCAGTCGGCGGTTCTACCTCTGGGCCATGGGCGTACGGTAGAAGAAGGCAGACTTTTTAGCATGTATATTATCATTATACACGCCCAATAGCCAGAGTGCTCTAATTCATTAGTGAATGAGCGATGCGTATATGCCAGAGTAGCTGCTGTTTTTCAAAGTCTCCCATTCTTTCAGAGTGCTCAATCAGGCTGTGAGAGCGTAAATAGTCATATATATATATATATATATATATATATAAAAAAATCCTTTTTTTTTTTTTTTTTTTTTTTTTAAACCTCTTCTTGCAACTGAATTTCTGGGATGAGGAGTTATTTACATTCAGACTATTGTCCTCATCCATGTTGTCATTTCAATGTTTCGAAACTTTCTCAGTTCTATATTAATCAGTGGATGCATGAATTGAGGAATCAGAGCCAAGTTTGAATTCCAGTCAAATTCATAACATTCACTTATGTGCTAATACCTTGGGGAAAAATATGAATCATCCCTTCTCCCCCTAGCTATGGGTAAATAGCAGAACAGACACGATGCTATTGCCTTGGTTAGCAACCAGTCTACCACAGTAAGAATTGGCAACCTTCTGTAGAACAATTTTCGGGCCACATGTGGAGACCAAAAATAGTTCTAATTAACTTCTAGGGAAGAATGCCAGTACAAGTATAATGCTCCAAGTAACTCTGAAGCCTTTTTTTTTTCTACAGAGGTAGACTGTTTGCTCCATTCTCCTTGCATAGGAAGGTAGCTAGACAATTCAGCAATGAACTGTTTGCTGGCAGACAATTCACAACTGGGACAATTGGTCAAGGCTTAAGTCTTGAAGTTCAAACTTCCCTCCCCCTTTTTTTTTTTCTTTTCCTAAGAACATTCTTTCTAAGCCCTTCAGTAGTCATCCTGTAGTTTGTCAAAAGCAAGAAGGCGGAAAGCTTTCTTTCATTTAAGGGATACACCTGTATTGTTGACAGAATTAGTGATGATGTAATTAGCAGAATGGCTTCAGAACACTTGCATCCACCAATATCTGGACAGTTCACTGACAGTTTATAAAAAAAAAAAATGGTTGAGAGCTTGAACTTGTGGCAACAAATAGTCCTGTCAGCAAACTGTCCACACATAGTCTAGTGGTATCATCTAGTTCTTATTTTTTATTCTACTAAGTCCAAGTACACACTGCCCAGCCTAGTAATTGAACTCACAATCCCTATATCACCAAATTCATGAGCCAATAGATACGAGGCTATTTGCTGTAGTGATCTTGGATACTTTAAATCTAACCTGACTGCTGATTAGTACTGCAACCGCTGATGCTTTTGAAGAATTGCTGCCATTTCTTTGTTTATTAACAGCTCTCATATTATATTTATTTCTATGCTAGGCCTATTAAGGAGATCTTTGTAGCCTAGTATATGCCAAGAATTGTGTGTACTTGATTCCTTGTAGTTACACTACTGGCCATAATTATTAGGCCACCCCAGTGTTTAAAAAAAAAAAAAAATGATGTATTTCATACCAGTTTTTAGTATTTATTGTCAAGTGACTAATTGTAAATGAAACTAGAATGATTCTTTTGTTATTATTACTTCGCAAGCTTTTACAAGGCAAATACAAGGCAAATGACCGGCCATAATTATTAGGCCACCCCAGTGTTTAAAATAAAATGATGTATTTAATACCATTTTTTAGTATTTATTGCCAAGTGAATAATTGTAAATGAAAATAGAATGGTTCTTTTGTTAATATTGCACAATAACATGTGCATCAAATGAATTTATAAATATTTAATAATTACCTATATTGCAGTTTCATCAATGAAAGATTCGAGCGAGTTCGTCTTTGCTTCCTTGCATTGTAAAATTTTGCAAAGTAATAATAACCAAAGAACCATTCTATTTTCATTTGGTAATAAATACTGAAAATAGTATGAAATACATCATTTCTTTTAAAAATATTGGGTAGCCTAATAATTATGGCTGGTAGTGTGTTTTTTGTTTTTTTTTTTTGTTTTTTTTTTCAGGATGGGCGTTGTGGTGCATTGTATATCAGCTCGTAACGAGAAATTGGGGAGCCGAGTTCGAATTCCAGCTGAATTCATTGCATTCACTTACGTGCAAATACCCTTGAGAAAGGTATTAATCCGTCTATTCCTTCCAGTTATGGGTTAAATAACAGGACAGATTGGGTTCTATAGCCATGGTCATCAACCAGTCTACTGCAGAAAGCAATGGCAACGTACTGCGGGATAATCTTCTGCCCAGTCAGTCATGTCTCTTTCGAGACATGATCGCCCAAAGTGTGTATCACGTATGGCACTTAACTGACTGACTGAGTGTATGTTAGTCTGTTTCACCTTTGTATTCTCTAAGTGAAGCTGGAGGAACATTAAAAAATCATAGTTAGTTGAGACAATGAATTCGAGCATGGCAATAATGTGTTAATATTGGAATATGAATGTCTTGTGAAATACTTCAATTGTTTTTGCTTTTTTTCCACCCTCCCACCTCTCTTACATTTTTTGTGAATGCAATTATGAACAGTTTGCATCAGCATTTACTTTCATATAGTATATTTTTAAATTTCTTTTCTAGACTAATGCACAAAGTCTGAGGCTATGAAGTTCTTGCGTGATATCCATCCACACAGCAGAAGACTGACAGGTTGTTTCTCTTGAGGACAAACAGAGGGCACCCATGAAATTTGCATCCTCTGAGAGTCTTCATGCAAAAAAAGGCAGCTTTCTTTTGGATCCCATGAAGACCAAAAACTTCTACTTGGTGATCCTGTTTGCGGCTTCCACTATTGTGGCCATTTGGTTACTGAGCAATCCAACGCCCAACTTCCAGACGATTGTGAAAGAAACCAACAAACATATTAACAACATCAAGAATCTGCCCTCCAGCATAAAGCATGCCAAAGAATTGGACGATGTCGACCCGGAATACCTGCAGAAGCTCGGCTTCCGTGATGGTGGTGAGGAACAGCAGGAAAGTGATGGGAAGTTCCCATCCAGAGAGAGTTTTAATTTTCCGGTCATTGTGACCAGTATAGAACCCGGCCAGTATAAGCAGGCTGTGGACTTTATGGACTCTGTTCAGCATTATATGCCTCATAATCTTTTGATATTGTATGATCTTGGCATAGACACTGCAGAAAGTTTAATGGTATGTATTGCTTGCCTTCTCTTGTGTTCATTTTAAATCAAATACAGCGCTAATATTCATAAACTCCTTGGTACCACAGAGGGAATTTCATCAGAACAAGTTCATGAAACTATAGAAATTTTTTTTTCTCATATTTTCTAACACTCAGCAACTCCTTGCATCTTAGTGGCCTTATTGCCTTGCTTGGGGTGAAATGATTTAAACAAAAACAGTTTTCCTACATTTGTTCATGACTTTATTTGTATGCTGCTTCTCTGTATTTATATTTTGGGAACCGTGTCTCGTACTAATTTATTATTCTAGCTACTAATAAAATATTAGTTGTTTTCCAAACCCATGTTAGAATCTCATTCCTGTGGGGTATGAGCAGCAGGCATCCTTATTAATTGATCATCATATGTCGATTATCGTATAAATTATTAAATGAAATTCATTAAATATAAATGTTGACTTATGCTTCCTTGTTCGGGTCATTTTATGTCGTCCCTAGATAGAATATTAGCATGTTTCCTTTTTTTTTTTTTTTTATTAGCATCAATCGGGCAAATGCAGTTGAATTTCAACTTGCAGTCATGTATTATTTGAACTAAATTATTTGTATGATCTTGGCATAGACACTGCAGAAAGTATGGCTTGCTTTCTCTTGTGTTTCTTCACTTTAAAGGGGGGTAATAATATTACATCATGTTGAGTAAGTCAACAGATAATAAGAGTACGATGGGAGAAAGAAATATTCTTACAGTTTGCACCCCTGTTCTTATAATATCATCGGTGTAATAACCTCTTAATAACTGAAGGGAACGGAATAGCTGAAAGAAAAGGCATGACAAACCATGCTTTGTTCTCAGTTTTATACTGCTAAGTCTAACACAAAATTATATACAAACATTTACATTTGTCCCATTCAGAGAAATTATAACACATGTATGCAATCACATGCAGTGTGAAAATAACAGATAAAGGGTCTTACTCATGATAATTACCAATGGGAATTTGAACTGCTAGAGGATTCATTTGTGTTTCTGGTGAAGCCATATATTTCCCAATGAGGATTTCAGCAGACTGGATTCATCTTCTATGTCACGAAGGATATACTCCTCGAAAAGGAAATGGCAAGTCATGTATGTTTAACATGGGGACTACATCCTAGCTTTATAACCTTTTTCCATGCTTATAACATAGCCTTAATTTGAAACATCTCTTTAATTCAAATATTGCCCTACAAAAAAAGTTTACTTTTTTAAAATGGAATTGCAAACATCTATGACACCAAAGGTTGTTCCATTCAAGTAATAATACTCCCGGTATGATAATTCTTTCAATTTTCGGTAAACTGCGTCCAGCAGCAAGGCCTCTGATTGGGAGGTTGCTGTTGTTCTCGGGTACACCCTGACCCGGAATGGTAGCACCTAACGGGTCCCAGCTATGAGCAAATAGTTAACCCCCAAACTGGGGTCAAAAACAACTATGGAAGTATAAAATTACTTTTATAGAAATATATACATAAAAATAGACTTTTATAGAAAAATATACATTCTTGAAGGAAAAATATTACCAACAATACATTTTGAAAAAAAAAATTAACATATTTTTGAAGGAAAAAAAAAATTCTCAGCAAAATATTTTTTGAATACAAAACTAGATATTTTCAGTTTTCTAAAATAAAAACAGAAATTTTTCATTAAAATCGGACTAAATCAACCTTCTCACTATAACCAAACATTTAAAAAAAAATACCTTAAAACCCAACCTCTTTGGCATTAAATAACCCCCAGAGGTTGATATGCTATTAAATAAAACTCAAACTCTTTCAATTTTAGTATTTACTATATGATTTTCAAAGGTGAAGGTCATTCAACAAAATACAGCAAAAATGTTCATACACATGTATTTCCATCAACATAAACTAACCTTCTCTGATGAGGTCCAAAAGCAGCAGTCGACAACTTCCGGCCCACAGGCTACATCTGGCCTCAAGTGAATCTTGTCCGGCCTGCTACATTATTCTGGACACAATATAAATATAGGTAAACCAAACCAAAATAACAGTTGATAGTCTGAATATATTGCCAAAATTAAAAAAAACTTACTTCTTTTTAATTGGAGAATGTGTTTTACGGTAAATTTTTGTTTCGTTTCTCGAAGGCCTTTACCCCTTCTAATCTTTCCAAAATATTTTTATTTCCGTGCAAATGTATATGATGAACTCAAATCGATAATTGTTTATTGAAGAAACCTACCTTTTTTCATGTTATCGAGCAGAAAAATATGGAACTTCTTGTCGCTGTTTATCTCCCCCCTAACCACGGTTCAAAAATGTTATTCACTGCAGACTGAATTCACACGTAGTTTTCTGATTTTTCGGCCTTTTTACTTCCTTTTTCCAATTACTATGTGGAAAATGAGTTCTGAAACCAAACAAATCGCGTAGTAATTGCTCAAAGGGAGTAAATCGGCCGAAATAAGTATCCTACGCCTCCAGTCATTCAGCGGTGAATCAGATAGATATGAGAACAGTGGTAAGGGGTGATATATAGCCAGATTTATTTCTGGTCATGAAAAAAGGTAGGTTTCTTCAATAAACAATTATTGAGTTGAGTTCAGCATATACATTTACACGGAATTAAGGATGTTTTAGAAAGTTTTGACGGGGTAAAGGTCTTCGGGGGAACAAAACAAAAATTTATCTGTTTTACTTTTATTTTTTATTTGTAGGGATCGCCAAAATTAGTGTACAACCTCACTTTCAATTTTTCTGTGAATATTGCTTTCGTGAGTGGACACTTTTAAATGAATATAAAATACTGTTTTCAACTGATTTTAATAGAATTTTTTTTAATACTTATTTATAAAACATTTATTTTTATGATATACTTTTTTAATAAAATTCTCTTAAGATATTAAATTATATTGAATCCCTGCTTTCTTCAAACACATAGAAAATTTATTCACATATTTAATAACATGGTTTTTCTCCATGACAATAGAGCCATAGCTGTTTGACTCTCCTCCATGACTCTACAGAGCTTTTTGGCCCTTACTCTCCAAAAGTTTGCCGATTTCTAGAGGATAAAACACATTGCATGAAAATGTTTGTCATACATCTTTCCCCCCTGTTCCCTCCTACATGGATATTTCCATTGTTGCTGTTTTAATGTTTTTGCAACTATCTGATTCGGCACAAGGTATAGAAAAGATGAAGCTGATTATAAAACATTTTTTTTTTTTTTTACTTGACAAATGGTAACTTAATTATCACCAGATTAATTCTTCATTTGGGTTGGTCAGATTTTGATTTTCTGTCATTTCAATTTGGAATCGAGCAAATATTTTCATTTCTATCACTTTCTCATCAACATGATGTGGCTTCTCTCTGCCTTTTCTACAAATATTTTAATGGCTACTGCTCTGATGAGATTTTTTTTCCTGGTACTCTGACCAGGATATGCGTTGTGGAGCAGTGGCTATCGACTCGGAATGATTAATCTGGAAGCCGAGTTCGAATTCCAGTTGAATTTGTTGCATTCACTTATGCACAAATATTCTTGGGAAAAGTCTTTCTGAGCTGTCTCTTCCCTCCAGTTATGGGTTAAATAATAGGATAGATTGGGTTCTATAGCCTTGGTTGACAACCAGTCTACTGCAGTAAGCAATGGCAACCTACTGTAGGATAATCTGCTCGGTCAGTCATGTCTCTTTCGAAGCGTGATCGCCCAAAGTGTGTATCACATATGGCACTTAACTAACTCTGACTACATGTATTTACTCGTGATACTATATTAGCATCAAGGTTTCACCCTTTTACCATTGAAATAGTTAAATGTATCCGTCTCTTCTACTCTAACAGTTTCTTTTCTCACACTTCCTTTTTACTTGCTTCTCTGATAGCTACAATCTTCAAAAGTTTAAATACAATGTCAGTTGCCATCTTCTTTCTCTTTGAGTCTTATCTTTTCTTCGACATCCCCTGTACCTTTTTTCCATTTTTTTTCCCTTTATACTGTAAACCCCTGTGTACCAGTGGCAGTCCTGCCTAGCATAGAGGGAAATGATTATAAAAATATTGTGAATGTGCATTACTATATTGAATTAGACTTGTATTAAAATAGCAAAACTAATTAGTTCTTTGCCTATGTGCAATTTAATGTTGTTAATATTTTTCTCTCTCTCTCTTTTTTTGTTTAAGATCAAAAAAAGATGCAACAGCTCCAAGTCATGCATTTTAACAGCTTTTGACTTCAAACGTTACCCATCACATTTGAAGGACTTGTCAATCAAAAGTTATCGGCCGGTCTGTATACAGGTACATGGTTTTTTCTGTTTTCTTCTTTTCGGATTTTTTTTTTTTCTTTTAGGATTTTTTTTTTTTTTTTTTTTTTTTTTTTCTTTTAGGATTATTATTTATTCTTTTTTTTTTCTTTTAGGATTATTATTTTTTTTTTTTTTTCTTTTAGGATTATTATTTTTTTTTTTTTTTCTTTTAGGATTATTATTTTTTTTTTTTTCTTTTAGGATTATTATTTATTTATTTATTTTTTTCTTTTAGGATTATTATTTATTTTTTTCTTTTTCTTTTAGGATTATTATTTTTTTTTTTTTGTCTTTTAGGATTATTATTTATTTTTTTTTTTTTTGTCTTTTAGGATTATTATTTATTTTTTTTTTTTTTGTCTTTTAGGATTATTATTTATTTTTTTTTTTTTGTCTTTTAGGATTATTATTTTTTTTTTTTTTTTGTCTTTTAGGATTACTTTTTTCTTAGTTCCTATCAGAGGCTGATAAGTTCATTTCACCAGAGGAATAATGTTGTAAAGAGCATTAAAACCCTATGACCATATGCAGTGACAAAAATAAGGGACAAATGAGATACTTTTCCTCTCCTGCTCTATAGCTATCTCTCCTTGACTAAAACAAAAAAATAGCAATAAATGTTAACAGGAATAAATACCAGTCATGTGATCTGACTAGACCTGCATAAGTCATTGTTAGGTGGAAAAGTCAATTTTCCTAATTTTTTTTTTTTACAACAAAATGCCAATACATATTTAAGGAGGGGGACTATGGTGATAAATGTCAAACTATATAAGCAAATAGTTTTCAATGGCTTAAAAACAATTGAAACTGATGAAAAATAGGTAGTGTTCATAAAAAGGGGAAAAAAAAAATTCCTCATCATAAACCGTCACCAAGAAACCAGAATAAATCTAATTAGAGCTTCAGACATTTTTGTTTGCACAGAGGAGGGTGGTTTGACTGTATCATCAAAGCCTACAGGACTATGAAGTGGAATGGAGAACAACCTCTGTGCAAAACAAAAAAGCAATCTTGAGAGTAAGTCACCACATTCCTTTATAGTCAACAAATGTTCAGCAATGACAGATATGGGCATCTGTGAATACTCAGAGGTAGGGTGGTACTCATGAATAGAGCTGGGTACATGCTGTGAGACACTAACCACCAATTTTTGGATTGTCGGTCTCTATAGTGGGCACCACACCAACATGTAAATTTATAAACAACATTACTTGATTGTAAGATAGGCAGGACGTCCATACAAAATAAAGGAAAAGCACGTCCTGTAGAGAAATCAAGGATGTCCTGGCTTACAAGCAATTCTTTGAGAAACGACTGAAAGAGGTGGGAGTCTGAAGGGGCTAAGTCAGGAAAATATAGGTTATTGCGGTTGTCTCTTTTCCACTCTTCTCATTTTTTTTTTTTTTCCCCCCAATTGGAGTAGATAGATCTATCGCCTGGTTCACACTTCACCCACGTCTATTGAACAGGTTAAGAGGCTCATCCCTTGTTCCCTGTTTAGGATGTGTTTTCCGACTTTCTCTTTTCCAATCTTTTCATTATTATGTAGCCCCCTGCACATCAGTGGCGTTACCACCTTGCTCGGGGTGATACGATTTAAAAAAAAAAAAAAAAAAAAAAAAAGCAAGGCATTTTACTGCCACTGTTTTGCAGGGGGTTACATAGGAACAAAAGTTATGAGAAAGAGTGACAGGTTATAGGGGGTGTCAGGAAGTGGGTAAGAGAAGGATGAGAATACTGATGAGAGTGGTGTGGATGGAGAAAGGAGCATATGAGAGAGAATGCAGGTTAGTGAGATAGGAGATGACTATTGACTTTACATTTAAATTCTTGGAGATTGTAGCTGACGGGGAAGGAAGTAAACGGAAGGGAATTCCATGAGAGAGAGGATGCAGGTTAGTGAGATAGGAGATGACTATTGACTTTACATTTAAATTCTTGGAGATTGTAGCTGACGGGGAAGGAAGTAAACGGAAGGGAATTCCATGAGAAAGAGGATGCAGGTTAGTGAGATAGGAGATGACTATTGACTTTACATTTAAATTCTTGGAGATTGTAGCTGTTGGGAAATCAAGTAAGTGGAAGGGAATTCCACAAGCAGGAAGTGCAAGAAAAGAAGCTGCTGGAGTAGAATTTGTGTTTACAATTTATTGGTTTCTCAGTAAAAGGGTGTCTATATTTCTGAGATGAGGTAGTATTTATGTTATTCAGCCTGTTGTCCTAATCTTTATTGCCATTATTACGACGTTTCAGCTATTGTAAGCTGCAACCTTTTTCAGGTGCTGTTAGGAATTTTGAACCGAACCCTTTATTACGATCATTCTCATTCCATGTGCGAAGCCACTTGTAGTCATGTAGTTATCTCCCTTTAACTCAGTTATTTGTTAACCACTGCTGTAGCCTGGTATATTGAACTCAGAACTGTTTGGGTCAAGTCACTGGAATTAACCAATGTCTATATTCACTGGGCCATGTGTCCTTGCTCTGTCGCTCATGGAAAGTGCTCAGATGAACTACATTCATTGGTTTTGCCAGTTCTGACCTTGATGGCTAGGACCCACCATACCACTCACATTGTAGCAAACCACGACACACACTCTCTATTCCATTGGTGAGAAGTTCCACTCTAATAGCTTCTTTCCACGAACGACTGCTCTGTGGAACCAAATCCCAAGAGAATATTTCCCCATGATCACTACAATCGTAACCTGTTCAAGTTTCCCCCTCCTATCCATATAAACTGCCTCTCAACATAAACCTCTATTCGAGTGATCTCTGGGTCTTGTACAGTGTGAGCCTTACTGTAAAAAAGAAGAAATAGATAATAAATAAAAGATGAAATGTGGACAGTGGGATGAGAAACAACTCCTCCTGTAGATTAAATAAAGGGTTTTGTTCAAAACTTCCTGTAGTTTACCCAGATTGACATACACCTGACGATGGTGAGCGAATGCTACATCATAACAACAAAAAAGATGTGAGCAATAGTAAACTGTAAATAACTCCTCTTCCCAGAAACTCAGTCAGATTATTTTTAGGTCAAATGTCTAATTGAAATTCTTTCCTATTTTGTACTAAATTCTTTTTTTAGGATTGATTTTTCTCTTGTCTATTTTACTACAGGAAATGCTCAACCGTTACGGATCAGTGATCTGGGCTGACAATTCTGAACATTTCATCACGAACAAAGTAAATCAAAGTCTTACTCAGGCGCAAAACATTGGCTTAGTGGCCTGGACAGTGACCGATCCAACCTCTTCGCTCACACATCCCAAAATGTTCCAGTACTTCAAAACCAGACAAGAAAATTATTTCTTCCATCGAGCAGTGGAATCATCTCACCTGATTCTATTTAACACTGACAAAGTACATCGGGAGCTGATGTTGCCATGGGTACGGTGTGCTTTGACAGAGGAGTGCATTAGCCCCACGGGGGCACAAAATGTTGGCTGCAACTACCAACGGAAACCCTTGTTTCGCTACTCTGGCTGCCATCACTATGATATGTCAGCACTTAATGTTATTCTGGGCCTGCTGTTCAACTTTAACATCAAGCCATACACTGCACGGGAGCAAATTTTTGGGATTCTCAACAAGGAAAGAATATCAGGGAAAAATTTGACTGCACCTTTGTACATTTCAAATCTGAGCCATCTATAATGGTAGCTTGATCGATTAAAGAGTGTCTTTTTTTTCTCTCTCTCTCTCTCTCTCTCTCTCTCACACATTCTCTTTTCTACTTGTTTTCTCTTTTTCTCTCGACCCGTCTCTTTAATCCTTTTAAGAAAAAGAAAGACTTAAATCTTCTGGGATAAAGAATATTGTTTTTTCATTAAAGAAGAAAAAAAAAAAAATATATATATATATATATATATATACATACACACACACATACACAAAGAAGTTGACTGCTGTCTATTATGATTCTGATAAACTAAAAAGATTTGAGAGCAAGAAAAAGAAATGCCAAACAACAAGGAGACATTGTTTATTTAATCAGATGAAGGGAAAACAAATAGAAAGCGGGTGGGGGTGTGGGGGGGGGTGAGATCCTACCAAATATATGGCAACATCTGCATCATTACTATCATTATTCCTCTAGGGCATTTATTTTCAACCGATGGCTATGGCACCCTGGTGTGAGGATCATAGGTGTGCCAGGAAAAGGTGATTAATTAAATTATTTTCCAAAGAAGTCCAAAGCACAATAAGTGAACATATCAAAATTAAAAACCTCTTTAAATTGATTATACAAGTATATCATTGTTATAATAAATAGACGTCTGCATGATATATAAAAAAATAATATAAAAGTAAGCTTTCCTGCAATAGACAATATTAAAAGTAAAAATTGATCAGGCTTAGGTCTGCCTGTGCAAAATTCGACCTTGAAAAGAACATATTCTAAAAAAAACGTCAAGCTCAGATATCTCATTAAATTTTAGATTGTAATAAGTAAAAAAGTAAAATGTTTTTGAAGAATTTTACTCATCTTTTTACTAGAAATAATAATTGTTCTTTGATTCCTGTTTAGGATTGGGTTTCCAGTTCCGTCTAAAAGTTCTTCATTCTCCTTCACTCTTAATCATTTCTTAAAACCCCCCCCCTTGCTTGGAGTGATTTGATTTTAAATAATAAATAAACCTATGCATAATATATAAATTAAAATAAAAAGTAAGCTTTTTCTGCAATAAACAACATTGAAAACAAAAATCGATACAATTAGAATTTTGGGGAAAAGATTTAAGAGTATACTTGTCCGAAATTCAACCTTGCAAAGAAGATATTCTAAAAAAAAAAAAAAAACATTATATAATAAAATAAAAAACATGTCAACTTGGATATCTCATTAAATTTTAGATTATAATAAGGAAAAAAAAGTTTAAATTTTAATTATCTTTTTATTACAAATTATAATTGTTTTGTTTGTGTTAATAAATTATAAAATGTATTTTTTATTTTTTTTTATCTATCATCACAGTTTTATGTGCCACAGAAGTTTCACTCTAGGTGTGCCATGAGATTAAAAAAAAAAAAACGGTTGGAAAAACATTGCTCTAGAGTTTTGTGCAAGTATGAGGAAAGCCTGCCTATTTTGTTTGCCATTCTGTTTTTGATGGGTACCTTTTGAAGATGGGGGTGGGAGTGTTATACGTCTTCGAAGTGTATTTAAATTTGTATCAATCCTCTCTGTCCCCTTATAGTGGTGCTGATTTAAGTGTACGCATATCATTTTATTTTTATTTTTGACTTTTTCGTTTCGTTTTTTTTTTTTTTTTTTTTGTTTCTACATTTTTCTTGTTGTTTTCTTTTTGTTTTTAATATTAAAAAAAATCATTAATGAACCAAAATCTCTCTTTATGGGTTTTGTTCTTATCTTTTTGGTTTTTATTTAAAACGCACCCTTCCTGGATTTTTACACAACACCTGGGGTAAGTCAGTAGGAAATATCTTTTTTTTTGTACAAATACTGATGTTGAGTACTGCTTAATATAGTGTTTATATCTTTCTGTTACATTGATGATACTCTCCTGGGTCAATAAGTAATTCCACACAGTGCAGTTCTTTTTGAATATCTTGTTAATAGGGTCTATTTGATGTTTTTGTCTGTACCTAGTTTTATTGTACTCAGTTCTCTGATTATTATAGGCAAAAAGTGTACATTTTTTTTTTTTTTCTTCAAGGTTCTTTTATTTACTCATCATATTCTTTTACGAATCTGGTGCCATGGCCATAACTATGGAAAGGCATTTTTTTTTTTTATATATTCTTTCATTACACTCTTTCTGATGCCAATTTAATGTGATGAATGTGACGTCAAAAATGACCTGTGTTTTCAGGTTTTTATTTTTTATTTTTTTTATAACTGTGTCGCCTCAAGCAAGGCATTTTACTGGAACTGTTGAGCAGGGGCTTACATAGAAAGAAAGTCATGAAAAAGCATGACAGGTTATAGAGGGTGTCAGGAAGTGGGTAAGAGAAGGATGAGAATACTGATGAGTGGAGAGGATGCAGGTTAGTGAGATAGAAGATGACTATTGAATTTACATTTAAATTCTTGAAGATTATAGCTGTTGGGAAAGCAAGTAAACGGAAGGGAATTCCACAGGCAGGAAGTGTAAGAAAAGAAGCTGCTGGAGTAGAATTTGCATTTTCAATTTATTGGTTTCACAGTAAAAAGGTGAGACCTAGTTGCTAATCTTGTTGCTCAAGTAAATTCGTATAAAGGTTTTACCAGTGAGCTAAGTTCATCTAAGCAGAAGCCATGAAAGTACTTGTAGAAGAGACACAGGGAAGCCACATCACACTGGTGAGAAAGTAACTGTATCCAAACTGCCGAGTCGGGATCGGTCATATAGATTCTCTGTTGGTTTTTTTTTTTCTAGGTGAGATAGTAGAAGCACCCGACCAGATATGGCAGCAGTATTCAATGCACAGGCGGATGGCAGATTTGTATATGTGCAGGATTGTTTCAGACGGGAAAAACTTCCTGGACCTGCACAGAACTGACCTTCTTAGCAGCAAATTTAGCCATGGATTCTATATGGTCATTTCACTTGAGGTCTGTTAACCTGAGGAGACTAGCCTGATCCATGCTAATGGGGGTGTAGGAGCGATTGTCTGTGGTGGTTAATAGATAATAGCTTTGTTTCGGAAGCATTAAAATTCACTAGCCATTTCTTACCCCATTCCACCACGGATTGGAGGTCCTTTTCAAGCTCAGCAGCGAGGTTTGCTTTGTCTGCCTCAGCAGATTTTTGATCGAGGCAAGAGTAAATTGTAGTGTCATCAGCATGTATGCCAACTTGGGATCTTATTACATCTAGGAGATCGTTAATGTAGATAAGGAAAAGCGTAGGACCTAGAATAGAGCTTCGAGGGATGCCTGCGTTTGTGTGATAGTATTGGGAGGCTTGTCCATTCAGTACTACCTTCATTGTTCAATTTGAAAGGAATTTTTATATAATTTTTTCTTTTCAGTGTATAAATTATATATTAGCATCATATGCATGTTAAAAAAATAAAAAAGCTTGGCAGGTGGCTAAAAAATAATGGAAGCATTATTATTAAAAATGTGGAAAAAAACAACACTTGGCAATATCAACTACAAACATGGCCACAATATGCTGACTATGTTTAGAAAATAAAACATTCCTATAACTACATCCATAAAAGAATATTTATTCAGCAAATAAAATAAAATTCATCTTAGATAATGGCTAAAAGTAAAGCTGCTTGGACATACTTTTTGTTTTGATAAAACATTTGTACAATTTTTATATAATTTACGTTCTGAAAAGAAATAAAATTATGTAA
>JBBBDQ010001662.1:0-155000 GCA_037127315.1 Ascarosepion bandense | reverse complement strand
CTCCAGTTATGGGTTAAATAACAGAACAGATTGGGTTTTATAGCCTTGGTCAGCAACCAGTCTACCGCAGAAAGTAATGGCAACCTACTGCAAGGTAATCTTTCACCGAGTCAGTCATGTCTCTTTCGAGACATAATCACCTAATCGTGTATCACGTATGGCACTTAACTGACTGACTGAATATAATAGTTGGTAACATGATTAAGGTTCCTACTGGGCATGAAGTAGGGGATCGGTTTTCTATTGTTATAAAGTAATAAACTGATCCCCCACTAATTTATACTTAATGATATAATACATCTCTTCCCCCTCTAGCTAATAGTCAAATAACAGGTCAGATTCGGTTCTATAGCCTTGGTTGGCAACCAGTCTACCACAGAAAGTAATAGCAACCTACTGTGGGATAATCTTCTGTCCAGTCAGTCATGTCTCTTTCGAGATATGATCGCCCAAGCGTGTATCACGTATGGCACTTAACTGACTGACTGAATATGATAGTTGGAATAATGATTAAGGCTTCTACTGGTCATAAAGTGGGGGATCATTTTATTACTTCATAACAATAGGAAACCGATCCCCCACTAATTACTACATAATAATATAATACATCTCTTCCCCCTCTAGCTAATAGTCAAATAACAGGTCAGATTGGGTTCTGTCGCCTTGGTCGGCAACCAGTCTACCGCAGAAAGTAATAGCAACCTACTGTGGGATAATCTTCTGTCCAGTCTGTCATGTCTTTTTTGAGACATGATCATTTAACTGACTGACTTGATTGGTAGCAAGGTCTCATCATTTGACTTTTGAAATGGCTAAATGCAACTGTAAGTTTTAGTTTCTTCTCTTGCATTTCTCGCTTGTGGAACTCTTTTCCAGATTCTTGCTTTCCAGTCAACTTTATTTAAATTTTTTGAAGATCAATGTCAATCATTATTATGTCTTAATTCTTGTTCATTATTGCTCTTGCTTCTTAGTTTGAATGTCTTTGTTTTGTTTTCTGTTTCCCCCAATATTCTCTTAAACTCCAGTAACTTCTTTTATCTTAGTGGCTTTATTACCTTGCTCGGAATGAAATATACATATGTTTTTTTTTCTATTATAGTAACACCATTGTCGCTAATGTCTTCCTATTCTGTGGGAGATATTTCTGCTGCATTTTGTATTTTGATTTGAAAACAAGGGAATTAAATAGTACGACTTTGCCATCAGAACAACTTTCTTCTGACCAGGTTTTGTAAAGGTGGTTGCCCAGCTCCCCTATGATATTTTTCTCTATCTCCCCCCCCTACTCGGCCTTTCCTTGGATCCATCATGTACGTATACAATGTTATTTGTTAATTTTCTTCTGTGTCTGTTTCTTTGTTGAATTGACATTTTGCGACCAGTTCTTGCTGAACTGGAGTACCAGAAACCAACCAGATAAACAACACCTCTTTATAGTAGATTTCATGTTTGTGTTTAGGGGTGGGGTGAGGGGAGAATTGGTTGGTTCATTTGTTTTTTTTTGTTTTTTTTTCCCAAAAACTTTTAAGAGTTAAAATTTCTTATATTAAAAATAATAATAATAATAAAAAAATATATATATACAATCAGTTTTTCTTTATTATTTACTGATAGGTTTTTGGAAGAATTAAAATATTATTTTACAGGGGGTGAAGCGGAAACTCCTCCCACATAATGGTAAGAGATTAGTGACTATGGTGTCTTTATTGAGCTAATGTTTTACCATTATGCGGAGTCAGTATTTCTCCTACGCACTCTAATATATCTTTATTTTCATTATTCAATTTTTTTTTTCCTAATTTTTGTTCTTCTCTGACAAGGTCTTCGGCACCTAAGATCTGCACTCCAAGTTTCTTTTGGTGTTGACTTGCAAAAACAAATGGTTACTCATCATGATATTCGAATGATTTTCCTATTGGCAAGGGATGAAGAGACGGTCTGTTATGTATCGAAATCTGCAAGAAATCTTATTTTTATGAAAGAGTATTTTGGACTATGCTCATAAAAAAAAAAAAACAAAGCTTTTATAAAGCATATCTTTCAATGATATAAAACCCCTTTCTCAGGACCTTTTATTTTATTTGGAAGTAGGGAAACTACTTTTGTATTTACAATACTGGGTTGACCAGAATGTCCTGACTCACTTAGGAAGAAAAAGACAGCAACATTAGGTTTAGTTAACCAGAATGTCCCTACTCATATGACTACCAGCCTTCATATGCTGAGGATGTTTTTCTCCCCACCTCCTTTTATTTCTTTCCTTACTCTAAGCAAGGTGTCTGTTGTGGTGCAATGGATATTGACTCAGAACGACAAATTGGTGAGCCAAGTTCAAATTCCAGTTGAATTCTTTGCATTCACTTATGCACAAATACCCTTGGGAAAGGTATTAATCTTTTTCCTCCAGTTATGAGTTAAATAATAGGACATTAGATTCTATAGCCTTGGCTGTCAACCAGTCTACTGCAGAAAGCAATGGCAACCTACTGTGAGATAATCTTCTGCCCAGTCAGTCATTTCTCTTTCAAGACATGATCACCCAAAGCATGTATCACATATGGCATTTAACTGACTCTAAGCAAGGCAGGACCACCACTAGTGCACAGGGGGTTGCAGTGAGAGAATGACTGGATACAGGGGGTATTGAAAAAAAAGATAAAAGATGAACGGGATTCAAGAAGATTAAAGATAGCGATTGACATTGCATTTACATTCTTGGAGATTGTAGCTATCAGGGAAGCAAATAAATGGAAGGGAGTTCCATAGATGGGAAGTTGAGAAAAGAAACCGTTTGAGTCTAAGAGCCAGTTGCATTTAACTGTTTCAACGGTAAAAGTGTGGGACCTAGTTGCCAATCTAGTTGCACAAGTAAATTCATATAGTTGGGACACCAGGGAAAGAAGCTCATCAGAGCAGAAGTCATGAAAATATTTGTGGAAAAGACAAGGAAGCTCCGTCATGTCAGTGAGTGAGTGAAGTCAAGATGCCAAGTCAAGACATTGCAATTCCTTCTTTGGATTTTTTTTTAGATGAATAGCAGAACCACCTGACCTGATAAGGCAACAGTATTCAAAGAAAGTTTGTTCCTCCTATGCAGTTTATTTCTCTTTTCGTAGGCCTTAACTGCCAGAAATAAGTTTGTTTCTGCAAGATAATGCAAGGCCACACACTGTCTGGTTGACTAAGAACTTCAAACAGATGGATGATGTTGAGATTTGTCCATATCCACCATTCAGTCCTGATGTTGCTCCGAGTGACTATGGCCTATTCCACTCGATGGTACACTGTGACCAGCCATTCAACACTTTTGAGGAAGTGAAGGAAGCTTGCTTAGTTTTTGATTCAAAGCTAGTGTACTAGTGACTAATATCGGATATAGACTCGGTTGCTGGCTGATTAATGGCAAAAGATTGTCAAGAATGATAGCTTTGTTTCGAAGAAAAATGTTGGCCTTTTCATTCCCCTTTTACAGTGAGTCGAGAATTTCTGGCTAATCTAATATTAAATTTAGTTTGAAACTTCAAAAATAAGTATATATTTTTCTAACTGCAAAAGAGACTGTAAAGCCTTCAGAATAATTAAACTCACTTAATTTGAATCTGGTTGTGTGTTGTGGTGCAACAAATGTTAATTCGGAATGAGAAGTCAGTAGAGTTCAAATTCCGGTTAAATTTGTTGCATTGACTTATGCACAAATGACCTTAGGGAAAGTATTAACCCAGCTTTTCTTCCTTCAGTTATGGGTTAAATAGTAGAACAGATTTGCTTCTACAGCCTTGGTTGGCAACCACATTACTACAGAAAGAAATGGCAACCAACTGCGGGAAAATCTGCCTAATCAGTCATAGACTGAAAGAGACATGATCGTCCAGATGTGTATCATGTATGGCAAGTAACTGAGTGACTGAATTTTAATCCATCATATGATAGTTTCTTTCCTTTATATGTTGTAAGAAGTGAAAAAAAGTTCATTTTTTTCTTTTCTTTTACTTCTGAGGTTTAACCCTTAGCACGTTGCATTATTAATATTACTTTCTCTTTTACTGCATTCCTTTTCAAGGCTTCTCAATTGCAGTATCTCTATTGTTAATTTCACTCAAAGTTTTTTCTGTTGCCATAGCAGGATATGACAACACAACTATGTAATTCAAATTCAGGAATTAGTTTATATATCCACCATTCATCTGTGCATTACTGTTGCTATATTTGGTCTGGTGCTCCTGTTATTCTTCTCAAGCTTTTTGACAAAATCCAAGGAAGGATCTGCAATGAAATCAATCCTGACTTGGCATCTCTACTTTAGTCATTTTCTCACTGACGTGACATGGTTTTCCTCTGTCTTTTCTACAAAATATTTTTATGGAAACTGCTCTGATGAACTTTTTTTTCTAGTGCCCTCTCCACGTGAATTTAAGCTTGCTACTAGATTGGCATCTAGGTCCCAGCCTTTTACTGTTGAAATAGTTAAATGCAATCTTCTCTTCTACTCGAACAGGTTCTTTTCTCACGCTTTCTGTCCGTGGAACTATGTTCCATTTACTTGCTTCCCTGATAGCTATAATCTCCAAACATTTAAATGCAATGTAAATTGCTATTTTTTATCTTCTTGAATCCCGTTCATCTTTTTTCCTTTCTTCAATATCCCCTGTACACAGTCTTTTCTTTCCTCATTGTAACTCCCCACACACTAGTGGCGGTCCTGCCTTGCTTAGAGGGAAATCATTAAAAAGACAAAAGGGTACCTTAAGTGGCAAGTTAAGCTTTTTGTACAGCAAATGAAATCACAGTATTTACATTATTCGGACTATCCATTGCTAAATCCGCTGCTATGAAAGTCGGTTCTCTGTGTAGGGCCCGGAAGTTTTTTCCGTCTAAATCTATCCTGCACATTTACAAATCTACCATCCGCCCGTGCATTGAATACTGCTGCCATATCTGGTCGGGTGCCCCTGCTGTTCTCCTCGGGCTTCTCGATAAGGTTCAGAGGAGGGTCTGTAATGTGATAGATACCGACTTGGCAGACCGCCTGCAGTCTCTCTCCCACCGGCGAGACGTGGCTTCGCTGTGTCTCTTCTATAAATACTTTCACGGCTTCTGCTCCGATGAACTTAGATCACTGGTGCCCCCTAAATACGAATTTGCACGAGATACTAGATTAGCAACTAGATCCCACCCTTTTACAGTGAAATCGATAAAATGCAGCCGTAACTTCTACTCCAACAGTTTCTTTCCTCGCACTTCCCGACTGTGGAATTCTCTTCCAAACGATTGCTTCCCCGACGGCTACAATCTCCAGGAGTTTAAATGTAAGGTCAATAGACACCTCCTAACACACTAACCTGCTCCCATTCTATCAAACACTCTTCCCATCTGCCCGACACTCATCCTCGCTATCCTTACTCATCTATCACCTTTCTCCTGACATTCCCTATGTCTATCCACTCCTTCTCTTTACCTTCCCCTATGTAGCCCCATGCGCAATAGTGGCAGTGGAATGCCTTGCTTGGGGTGAGATGATTAAAAAAAAAAAAAAAAAAAAAATATTGTTCTCATCTTTGTTGCCATTTGTACGACGTTTCGGCTGTTGTATGCTCCAGTCTTTTTCAGGTGCTAGGAATTTCAAACTAAACCGTTTATTACATTCACTGGGGTATATGAACCCCATTTCTTGCCTAGAGTTTGTTCTGGTAGTCATATACCCCGGTGAATGCAATAAAGGGTTTGGTTTGAAGTTCTTAGCACCTGAAGAAGGCCAGAGAATACAACAGCCGAAACGTTACACAAATGGCAAACAAAGATGAGGACTAGACCAAATAATGTAAATACTGTAAATACTACCTCATCTCAGAAATATAGACAAATAGTAAATAAAATCACATACAGTGTGATAACAGTTAAGATATTGTACTTTGCCTCTGTGATGCATTTAACCTTAGAGTTAGAAAAATGACGGATCCAGTTAAAGTTGAAATATTGATCAAACGAATTGCAGATATGAAATCTGTATAAATAGAAGTAGTACAAATTAATGGGTTTACAGTCCATTGTAGTTATTTATTTATTAAGAGTGCTTGATACTTAGTAGACCATTATATATGGTGTGTGTGCATATATATATATATATATATATATATATATATATATATACTCCTGATCAAAATTTTAAGACCACTTAAAAATCTTTAAAAAGAAATATTTTTTTACGGATAGATTTTAAACTCCTCCCACTTAAGGTTAACATTACTAAAATCTAAAAGGTTATGGAAACAAAAAGCTACATTCCAAACATTTTATTTAGAAATTTACATTTTTATAAAATGAGGCGATTTACACATGATCAAAATTATAAGACCAGAGACAAAAATTCTATGAAATTGTACAAAAAGTGTATGAAAACATTCAACAACCAAATTTAATAATGAGTTCTACCTCCACTGCTTTGGATGACTTCAAAAATTCTGTCAGGCATGCTAGAAATAAGCGTTTCCATTAAGGTGTGGGGGATGTTGCTCCAGCTTCTGAAGATGGCTTCACGAAGTTCATTTTTTGTTGAATATTGTTTGCCATTTCGATAAACATCTCTTGTCATCCATCTTCAAACATTTTCAATTGGGTTCAAGTCTGGTGAGCATGCAGGATGTCCCAAGAGATGGACCCCATTTTCTTGTAGAAAGGCCAAGGTCCGTCTTGCAGCGTGGATTGCAGCATTATTCTGTTGAAATAACCATCCATCCACACACAAACGATGGCCCTCCATCATCAATGATGCTTTTTGTAGCATGCTAACATAACCAGCCATTGTTTGACAACCCTGCACCACCTGGAGCTCCATCATCCCTCTGTAAGAAAAGGCACCCCCATACCATTAGGGACCCTCCACCACTATGACGTATGGAGAAAATTTCAGGAGGCATGTTTTTGTTATGCCAATATCGTTGGAAGCCATCAGGACCATCTAGATTGAATTTTTTCTCATCAGAAAACAGGACTTTTTTCCACTTCTCAACGCCCCATGTTTGGTATTCACAACCAAACTTTAAGTGGTCCACCTTGTGACGTGGAAGCAGCCGGGGAATTTGTTTACGCTTTTTATTCACCATGCCTTTTTGTCGTAAGTGTCGTCTGATGGTTTACGGGACTGCAATCAGCATCTGTGACTGCCTTAATTCGACTAGAAGAAAGTCCCCCTCTTTCATAACAACCCGTCTTATTCTCTTACTCAATGCAGGAGAAATTTTTTGGGGCCTACCAGAGGATTTTGCTTTTCCATAATTCTCACTGTTCTTTAGAAAGTTGCAAATCACAGTTTTACTGCCATTTACCTTAGCTGCGATCGCCCGCTGTGACAAACCTTGCTTATGGAATTCTAGAATTCGAGAACGCTCAACTTTTGTAAGTTTGCTTGCTTTAGGCATGGTAACACCATTACGCAGTGATTGCTAATCTCTAACTGAACTAAAAACATTGGAATTACCATAGATCTAACAATTTATACCCCTGGTCTTATAATTTTGATCATGTGTAAATCGCCTCATTTTATAAAAATGGAAATTTCTAAATAAAATGTTTGGAATTTGGCTTTTTGTTTCCATAACATTTTAGATTGTAGTATTGGTAACCTTAAGTGGGAGGAGTTTAAAATCTATCCGTAAAAAAAAAAAAATTATTTTTAAAGATTTTTAAGTGGTCTTAAAATTTTGATCAGGAGTGTGTGTATATATATATATATATATATATATATATATATATATATATATATATATAAATAATTAGTTAGCTTTTGGTTTGGTCATAATTAATTTAGACCAGTACACAGTTGTATTAAAAAGTGTATATATATATATATATATATATTTCTAAACATATACTGTTAAATATAAGAGACAATGAATGTCTATTATGTTTAATCATGAGCCGTTCTAAACATCGTCAGTCAGTTAAATGCCATACGTGAAACAAGCTTGGGCGATCATGTCTCGAAAGAGACATGACTGACTGGACAGAAGATTATCCCACAGTAGGTTGCCATTGCTTTCTGCGGTAGACTGGTTGCCAGCCAAGGCTATAGAACCCAATCTGTCCTGTTATTTAACACATAACTGGAAGGAATAGATGGATTAATACCTTTCCCAAGGGTATTTGCGCGTGAGTGAATGCAATGAATATTTTGGCTTTAATTTCAGTTGAAAATAAAAAGACAAAAAATTAAAAGACAAAAATTTAAAAAAAGACAAAAAATTAAAAAGACAAAAATTCTCCAACATTTGGATAATTGTTTATTAAGTTAGTTCTAAGCTTTCGGCTCACATGAGCCATCTTCAGAGAGGTCATAAGGACGTTAACACAAAAACATCTACCATCAGCAACAATTTTATCTTGTGTTGGCATAAAACTCTGTTAAGCAACAGCGACCGTTACCAAAAATAGCAAACGCAGTACGCAAATTTGCAATGCAGTTCTATGACGTCACACCATATATTCAAATGTAATGTAGTGCTTAATAAAAAAATTATCCAAATGTTGGAGAATTTTTGTCTTTATTTTCAACTGAAATTAAAGCCAAAATACGATATATAGAACAGCTCATGATTAAACAAATAGACATTCATTGTCTCTTATGTTTAACAGTATATGTTTAGAAAATTATCTTCCTCCTTGATACACTATATATATATATAAACATTATATATATAAACATTATAAGCATTATAAACAGTGAAGTTCTTGCTGAGATATTTTTTGTTTTGAAATCATTTCACCCCAAGCAAGGAAAGACCACCACTAGTGCACAGTAAGAGAAAAGACTGTGTACTGGGGTGAGGGGATATCTAAACTTATTTATAAATGGAACTTTGTCTCTCTGTGTGTGTGTCCGTTACCTATAGACTCCGAAACGGCTGAGCCGATTTTCTTGAAAATGTACACAGTTGTACTATAAGCGTCTGCGAGTGTTCTTAGCTAAGTTTTGTGTCGAGGTACTCCCGATAAATATCGTTAATCGAAAAAATCGGGTTATAGAAGGAGTGGTCCGATTTTAATCAAATTTGATAAACTCATACACAAAGACATAAGAAACAATATTCAGAAGTTTCAAGGTTTCAGTTCTTACAATAGTGCAGAAAATCGATAATATATATATATATATAAATGGCAAGATGTTTGTGTGTGTGTCTATTTATCTGCCTGTATGTCTGTATTTTTTCAGCCCTTTTATTTTAGTTTTTGCTTCAGGCTTGGCTCTAAGTAGGTATAATTGTAGTTCTTAGTCTCAGCCATGATACCATTTACGCAGAGGACTTATTTAGCCTTCAAAATTCAGTTTACGACGAAAACAACTTATTTGATATCGATACCAGGAAATCAAAATTTGACTTACATCCATTTATTTTTTTTCAGTCTACGGTTTCGCTTTAACTCGAAACAACTATTGCTTTTTAGTCTTTCGTGTCAACGTCCAAAAAGTCTGAGCTCCAGGACCATGGATTAGTTTTAAAGCTTTCATTACACCCGAGCAACGCCGGGCTATACTGCTAGCCGAAGGATAAAAGGTGAAGGGAATTCAAGAAGATAGAAAAATGGCAATTGATGTTACATTTAAATTTTTCGAGATTGTAGCTATCAGAGAAGCAAGTAAATGGAAGGGAGTTCCACAGGTGGGAAGTGCAAGAAAAGAAACTGTCAGAGAAGAATAAGCCGTTATATTTAGCTATTTCAACAATAAAAGGGTGTGACCTAGTTGCCGATCTTGTAGCACGCTTCAATTCATGTGTTTCAGGCTCCAGGGGTAAAAAAAGCTTGTCTGAGTCAGTCAATTAAGTGCCATACGTGATACACGCTTGGGCTATTATGTCTCTTTTGAGACATGACTGACTGGGCAGAAAGTTATCCCGCAGTAGGTTGCCATTACTTTCTGCGGTAGACTGTTTGCAAGCCAAGGCTATAGAACCTAATCTATCCTGTTATTTGACTCATAGCTAGTGGGAGAAGATATGTATATGTATAATATTATTACTTATTAATTAGTGGGGAAGTAGTTTATTACTTCATACCAATAGAAAACCGATCCCCCACTTTATGCCAAGTAGAAGACCTAATCATGTTTCCAACTATTATATTCAGTCAGTCAGTTAAGTTCCATACGTGATACACACTTTGGGCGATCATGTCTCTTTTGAGACATGACTGACTGGGCAGAAAGTTATCCTGCAGTAGGTTGCTATTACTTTCTGTGGTAGACCTAATCTGTCCTGTTATTTAACCCATAACTAGAGGGAAGAAACGGATTAATACCTTTCCCAAGGGTATTTGCACATAAGTGAGTGCCAGGATGTAGGTAAGATAGAGAGAAGCCATATTGCAACTGTGAGAAAGTGACTGAAGTTGAGATGCCAGGTCAGGACCGATTACATTGCAGATACTTTTTTTGGATTTTGATGAAAACCTCCAGATGAATAGCAGGATGTAACATAACTGATAGTGAAGCTATCCTAATGAAATTCCAACTCTGGTTGGCAGGACATCTCCCAAAATAACTTCTCTTTGGCCAGCCTCTAACAAACAGTCTGTTGGAAGACCATTCTTTGCATTAGAAAGACGAACTCAAAGACAACCTTAAGTGATGTGGCATCCCCTTTTCTTCCTGGGGAATACAATGTGTCAGTGAAGGACCAGTCCTACTTATCTATATTGAGCGAGGCCAACTTAAACTGCGAACTTCTGTGCGCAAATATTATAGAAAGTTAGCAGCTTCATGCTTTCCAATGGTTGCCTTTTACCTGCCACTGACTTTGTTGCAGGAAAAAATTGCTGAAAAATGGCATTTAATCCTCAACCACTCAGGCAGTGAAAATGGTCCAACCACATGTTCCTTCTGTCTAAAAGTTTACAAAACACCTGTCAGGCCTTGAGAGATATCAGTCAGCTAAGTACCATACGGGATACACGCTTTGGGTGATTGGACAGAAGATTATCCCGCAGGAGGTAAGGTTGCCATTGCTTTCTGTGGTAGATTGGTTGCCGACCAAGGCTATAGAACCCAATCTGTCCTACTATTTAACCCATAACTGGAGGGAAGAGATGCATTAATACCTTTCCCAAGTGTATTTATGCGTAAGTCAATGCAAGGAATTTAACTGGAATTCGAACTTGGTACCCCGATTTGTCGTTTTTTCAAGTTGATATCCACTGCACCACAACGTCCATAAAGTTGAGCACCTTTTTATTATATTGAGACCTTATTTGTTGTCTGCAACAAGAGAGTTCACTCTCTCTCTCTCTCTCTCTCTCTCTCTCTCTCTCTCTCTCTCTTATATATATATATATATATATATATATATAGTGTCCCACCCAGGCTTCTATGAAATTCATATGAATATCAATTTTATTGATCATAATTATGACAGATGCTCAAATTGTTCACCCTCTGAATAAACACGTGCATCAGTTCTCTTTCTGTGTTTTAAGAATACTGATGATTTGCTAAATCTGCTGCTATGTGCGTTGTGGTACAGTGGATATCGGCTCGGAACAAGAAGCTGGGGAGCCGAGTTCGAATTCCAGCTGAATCTGTATTCACTTACGCGCAAATACCCTTGGGAAAGGTATTAATCCGTCTATACCTTCCAGTTATGGGTTAAATAGCAGGACAGATTGGGTTCTATAGCCTTGGTCGGCAACCAGTCTACCGCAGAAAGCAATAGCAACCTAATGCGGGATAATCTTCTGCCCAGTCAGTCATGTCTCTTTCGAGACATGATCGCCCAAGCGTGTATTAACTGACTGACTGATGATTTGCTAATCGTTAGCTCCTGGCTTATTTTCCTTACTGGTTTCACTGGGCTTCTAGCAAAATTCACCAGAACCATGGTGGATGTTTCTTCATCAGTTGCACTTTTTGTCGACCACATCTCTCACAGTCAGCAACTCATCCAGTGTTTTAGAAGCATTTGATCAAAGGACAGACAGTGGTATGTATGGCTCAACATATATATATATATATATATTGAGGCAGGAGATAATTTTCTATACATGAGCCGTACTAAACATCGTTTTCATTGTGTTATTGACTAAAATGTATTGTGTTATTGGCTAAAATCTCTCTAATATTACCAACATGTATTGTTTTGCACGGCAATGTTTTATGTCACATGGTGTAATGGTTAACAAGCTTGTCTTGCTAGAACCCTTTTTTTTATAATCGTTTCACCCCGAGCAAGCCATTTCACTGCCACTATTGTGCAGGGGGTTACATAGCGGGGAAAGTGGTGAGAAAGGATGGTTAGATATAGGAAATGTCAGGAGGAGGGTGATAGACGGATAAGGATATCGAAAATGAGGGTTGGGTAGATGTGAGAGTGTTGGGAGAATAGATGCAAGTTAGTGTGATAGGAGGTGTCTATTGACCTTACATTTAAACTCCTGGAGATTGTACCTGTCGGGAAAGCAGACATGTGGAAGGGAATTCCACAGGCGGGAAGCGCGAGAAAAGAAGCAAGTCAGTATCGATCACGTTACAGATTCTCCGTTGTATTTTGTCAAGAAGCCCGAGGAGAGTAGCAGGGGCTCCCGACCAGATGTGGCAGCAGTATTCAATACACGGGCGGATGGTAGATTTATATATGTGCAAAATAGATTCAGACGGGAAAAACTTCCGGGCTCTGCACAGAGAACCGACTTTCATAGCGGCGGATTTGGCAATGGATTCGATATAGTCATTCCATTTGAGGTCCGCCGAGAGTGTAAGGCCAAGGAGGCGTAGTGTTTTACTCTCTGGGAGGCAAGCCTGTACCATGCTAATGGGACGTAGATGTGATTGTCTATAGTGGTTAGTTGATAGCAGCTTCGTTTTAGAGGCATTGAAGTTTACAAGCCATTTCCTACCCCAGTCCACTACGGATTGGAGGTCCTTTTCAAGCTCGGCAGCGAGGTTCGCTTTGTCGCCCACACCGGGTTTTTGATCGAGGCGAGAGTAAATTGTGGTGTCATCGGCGTACATGCCTACTTGGGATCTAATGGCATCTGGGAGATCATTAATGTAGATCATAAAGAGCGTGGGACCTAGGATAGAACCTTGAGGGATGCCCGCGTTCGTATGGTAGTTTTGGGAGGCATGTCTATTTAATACTACCTTCAATGTGCGATTAGAGAGGATGAGGTCAAACACATGTCCAGTTATACCGTAGCTCCGCAGTTTGCATAAAAGGCCAGCATGCCAGACTCTGTTGAACGCTTTGGAGATATGCAAGGCAACGGTTCGGGCTTCGCCATTCTTGTCAAGAGCCTATTATATGTACTCGGTAATGGTCGTTAGCATATCAGCAGTAGACCTGGTGAAGGGAAAACCGTACTGTTTGTCCGAGAGAAGCCTGTGGGCCGTGAGATGCTGAATCACCTCGGCGTTGATAATGGCTTCGAAAACTTTACCGAAGATCGGAAGGAGACTGATAGGGCTGTAATTAGCGGGGTCTGAGGGTTCGCCAGTATTCTTAAATATAGGAACTACAGAGGAGGACTTTCAACAGGCAGGAAAGCAGGAAGCAGATAGGCAGAAGTTATAGAGTTTAGAGAGGACAGAGGAGAGTTTTGGGGCACATTTCTTCAGGACTATGATTGGGATTCCGTCCCCACCGCTCGCTTTGTGAGGGTCAAGTTTTGAGATTATCTTAGAGACCAGCGAGGGTGTAATGTGGACATTATTCAGTTGAGCCTTATTTCTAGGTTGGAAGTCGTGTGTAGGTACACTTGACGAGTCCAGTGTCGAATTGGTGGAGAATCTACGAGCAAAGCATTCAGCCTTGTCCGCTGGGGAGGTGAGAACTTCAAACTCATTGATTAGTGGGGGTATTGAAGTCTTGCTCTTGTTGAGCACGCTTTTGCAGAGTCGCCAGTAATCTTTGTAGCTAAACTTAGAGGATGCTATGCGTTGCTTCATTCTGGCAGCATACACCATCTTAGCTTCGTTCAGTACTTTTTTACACTTATTACGAGCTGAGGCGAAAAGGCGCCTGTTTTGGTTCGACGAGTAGCTTCGATAGAGCCGGAAGAAATGGTTCTGGTGGGCAATAGCGGCCGAGCAAGCGGGCGAGAACCAGGGAGACGAATTTGATTTTATCTGGAATTTCCTGGCCGGGATGAAAGCATCGATGCCAGCCTTAACTCAAGAGGAGGCCTCGGACGCATAGTCTTCGACAGGAAAACCGAAGACGTTGTTGCAGAGGACGTCAAAGAGGAAGTCTCGGAACGAACCTCAGTCCTCTCTCTGGTAGCAGTAGGTTATTCTGCTCCTCTGGGTTTCTTGGGTAGAGTAAGAGTGGATTGAGATGTTGACGGAAACAACGGCGTGGTCAGAGTTTCCGAGAGGGTAGAGCTGCCTGGTAGTGCGAGAGTCTGGGATGGAAGTGAAGCAGAGGTCTAGTAAAGAGTCCCTTCCGTTAGGGTTATTAGAGAAACGCGTGGGGAAGTCCACCATATGCGTAAGAGCTTGGGTTATTGAAAAATTCATGGTGCGGACCCCAGCAAGGTCGGTGACAGAGTTTTCAAGCCACTTGGTGTGGTGGGCGTTAAAATCACCAAACACAAATATATGGGCAGATGGATGAGAAGAAATGGCCTTGTTGATATTGATAGAGATGCTATCAAGTACCGAACAGTCAGAGGAAGAGGGGGAGGGTAGAGGAAGAAGAGATAGCTAACTGAGCTTAGAAGTGAGAGACGGAAGCACATGAAAGAATGATCCAGGGATTCAAGAGATGTAACCCTGGCTAGAGGGAGGTGTTCGCTGACATAAACACCAAGGCCATGCATATGGACATTGGAGTCCTTCCTGAAGAGAGAAGGTAACCAGGAACGAAAAACTCAGAGGAGGGGATAGAAGGGTCAAGGTTAGTTTCACATATAGCTAAGATATCGGGTGAGTTAGTTTGGAGGAATGATTCTACACTGTTAAAGTTACTGTGGATACCTCGTATGTTTGTGAAGGAAACGCAGATTTTATAACTAAGTAGTGAATTCGATCCCCACTGGGTACCCCACATACAAGCCAATTTCACTGCATCACAGCTCATCAGTGTGGCTAGACATCCACTTGTCTCCAGCCATGATTGAAACTCGACCGATTTGGTGTCAGTCTGAGTCACTAACCCCTAAGCCATAGGCGCATGGAATGAAAGAAGAGCAATTTTAGCATGCTATATATAAGCGGTGTATGCACACGCCGGTCACCGAAAGCTCTCAGTTTATTGCTGAAGAGTGTGTGTGTGTATATATATATATATATATATATATATATATATATATATATATATATATATATATGTATATATATATATATTATTTACTTCCTCACACCTTGATTGAATACTCTGAAAGAATGGTAGACTTTGAAAAAACAGTAACTACTCTAGCATCTACGTATTGTTCATTCAGTAATGAATTAGAACACTCTTAGTTACTGGTGTATGTTTACATGGTATATCACACGCTAAAAGCCTGTCTTCTACTGAACGCCTATAGCTCAGAGGTAGAATCGCCGACTAACAATTCAGTTGGGTTTCAATATTGTCTAAAAAAAGAAGCAATCGGATGTCTAACGGTACTGATGAGTTGTCATACAGCGAAACAGATCTGTCTGTGGATATATATATATATATAAACTCGGCATGGCATAATGGTTAGCTTGTCTTGCAGGAACCTATTATAACTGAGTAGTGAGTTCAATCCTCACTGGGTACCCCATACTTTCGGCCTTGTGCCACATTTAAGTGGTGCTTAGAAAATCAAATGGACACACACACACACTGCAGTGTATTGGAGAAGTAATACCTTGGTCATTTTTAATGAAACATCTATTAATGTTTCATTAAAAAATAACCAAAGTATTTCTGGTAAGTTTTTTTTTTGTGCTTTCTGTGTGGGAGAAAGAGATTTCTTTATTTTTTGGTGGGGGTGGAATTAAGTGCATGTAAAAATTCTACATATCTCCAAGGCTTTGGTTGTTCTATTGCAAATGGTGTAGATTGACACTTTTACTGACTGCAATCTGTAGATTATAACTGCGTTCACAGTTCATATTGTTAAGGGTAACGTTTAACAAGTATGTTGCATATTGTTATTGGTAAATTTTCATATTGGTTTAAATGACCCCTTATAGAGCTATGGTCTGACAGATGTAGTGTCAGTCATCTAACCCATCTACTTGTTGTTGATGCTAAGGTTGACTGATTTTAATTTTTATAATTTGAGACTTCTTAGTTTGTTCGACTGGAGTAAGGCATTTTATTTAATGATGTTCTTGAAAAGAAATAATTGTCTTTTTTATTCATTTATTTATATTTTAATCCTTTCACCCCAAGCAAGGTAATAAAGCCACTAAGATATCATGGGTTACTGGGTGTTACAGAATACAAGAAAAAAGAAACACTAATAAGGAGAGAAGGATTTGCATTGTGGTGCAGTGGTTATCGTCTCAGAATGAGCAATTGGCGGAGCCGAGTTCAAATTCCAGTTGAATTCCTTGCATTCACTTATGTGCAAATAATCTTAGGAAAGGTATGAATCTGTCTCTTCCCTCCTGTTATGGATTAAATAACAGGACATATTGGGTTCTATAGCTTTGGCTGGCCATCAGTCTACCACAGAAAGTAATGGCAACCTACTGCAGGATAATCTTCTGCCCAGTCAGTCATGTCTCGAAAGCGTGTATCATGTATGGCACTTAACTGACTGATTAAGGAGAGAGAACAATAAAAGAACAGGAAGACAAGATAACGATTGACATTGCATTTGAATTTTTGAACATTAATGTTGACTAGGAAGCAAGATGCTGCAAGAGAGTTGCATAAAGTGAGAAGTGTGTGCAATAGAAGAAACTATTGGCATAGAACTTGCTGTTACTTCAAACCATTTCAACTGTAGTGTGTATTGGTTTACAAGCATTGAATATAGCACTTTGCTATCATCACATTTTCTAGGGTTTCTTTATAAGGATGGCTCTGGAAATATATTTGCAATGAATATTTATCTTCCCTCCACAATAAAAAAAAAAAACGCACTTTTCAAAGAATAAAGGAATACGACAAAGAAATGGCAACCTTCTGTGGGAAAATCTGCCAAGTCAGTCATGGATCAAAAGAGGCATGCTCAGTCAAGTGGGTATAACGTATGGCAATTAACTGACTGACTGACGTCAGAAATAAAACTTGTTTGATTCATTTTAAAATGTTTGACATGTTTCTATATTATCCGCATTTTGTTTTTCTGTTTGATGATTCATTTGGCAAGAAATGTATTTGAGACCCAGAGCCTCAAATACATAAGTGGTGGGGGTTTTCGCTTGCGAGAAGTCGTAATCCTTTCAATCATTTTTCTTTCAGAATTTAAAATATATCTTGATACTAACTTGGCAGACCGGCTGCAGCCGCTCTCACACCGGCGTGATGTAGCTTCCCTGTGCCTCTTCTACAAGTACTTTCATGGCTTCTGCTCCGATGAGCTTAGATCACTGGTGCCGCCTAAGCACGAATTTACACGAGATACTAGATTAGCAACTAGGTCCCACCCTTTTACAGTTAAACAAATAAGATGTAACCGTAAATTCTACTCCAACAGCTTCTTTTCTCGCGCTTCCCGCCTGTGGAACTCCCTTCCACAAGTCTGCTTTCCCGACAGTTACAATCTCCAGGTGTTTAAATGTAGGGTCAATAGACACCTCCTATCACACTAACTCCCAACTATTCTCACAACACTCTCATCTACCCAACCCTCATTCTCGGTATCCTCACCCGCCTATCACCCACCCTCTGTTATGTCCTATATTTAACCAGCCTTTCTCCTCTCTACGTAGCCCCCTGCACAGTAGTGGCAGTGACATGCCTTGCTCGGGGTGAAACGCTTATAAAAAAAAAAAAAAAAAAAAAAATATTGCAATTCAGTCAGTTAAGTGCCATACGTGATACACGCTTGGGTGATCATGTCTCGAAAGACTGACTGGGCAGAATATTATCCCGCAGTAGGTTGCCATTGCTTTCTGCCGTAGACTGGTGAATTATATTGTTATATTTAATAAGTAGTAATTAGTGGGGGATCAGTTTATTGCTTCATGACAAAGCAAATCACCCACTTTATGCCCAGTGGAAGCCTTAATCATGTTTCTATTATATTCAGTCCAGTCAGTTAAGTGCTTTAAGTGATGCAGCTTGTAATGCCGAGACATGACTGACTGAGGCAGAAGATTATCCCGCAGTAGGTTGCCATTGCTTTCTGCGATGACTACATTTGAATTATATTATTATATTAATAAGTAGTAATTAGTGGGGGATCAGTTTATTACTTCATGACAATAGAAAACCGATCACCCTTTATGCCCAGTGGAAGCCTTAATCATGTTTCTATTATATTCAGTCAGTCAGTTAAGTGCTTTCGTGACACACGCTTATGTCTCGAAAGAGACATGACTGACTGGGCAGAAAGTTATCCCTTAGTAGGTTGCCATTGCTTTCTGCCGTGGGCAAGTGAATTATATTATTATATTAATAAGTAGTAATTAGTGGGGGATCAGTTTATTACTTCATGACAATAGAAAACCGATCACCCACTTTATGCCCAGTAGAAGCCTTAATCATGTTTCTATTATATTCAGTCAGTCAGTTAAGTGCTTTAAGTGATACACGCTTATGTCTCGAAAGAGACATGACTGACTGGGCAGAAGATTATCCCGCAGTAGGTTGCCATTGCTTTCTGCCGTAGACTGAGTGAATTATATTATTATATTGGTAGTAATTAGTGGGGGATCAGTTTATTACTTCATGACAATGAAAACCGATCACCCACTTTATGCCCCAGTAGAAGCATTAATCATGTTTCTATTATATTCAGTCAGTCAGTTAAGTGCTATAAGTATTTTGCAGCTTATGTCTCGAAAGGAGCATGACGGACTAGGCAGAAGATTATCCCGCAGTAGGTTGCCATTGCTTTCTGCGGTAGACTGGTGAATTATATTATTATATTAATAGTAGTAATTAGTGGGGGATCAGTTTATTACTTCATGACAATAGAAAACCGATCACCCACTTTATGCCCAGTGGAAGCCAATCCATGTTTCTATTATATTCAGTCAGTCAGTTAAGTGCTATAAGTGATACACGCTTATGTCTCGAAAGAGACATGACGGACTGGGCAGAAGATTATCCGCAGTAGGTTGCCATTGCTTTCTGGGTAGACTGAGTGAATTATATTATTATATTAATAAGTAGTAATTAGTGGGGGATCAGTTTATTACTTCATGACAATAGAAAACCGATCACCCACTTGCTTACCCAGTGGAAGCCTTAATCATGTTTCTATTATATTCAGTCAGTCAGTTAAGTGCTTTAAGTGATACACGCTTATGTCTCGAAAGAGACATGACTGACTGGGCAGAAGATTATCCCGCAGTAGGTTGCCATTGCTTTCTGCGGTAGACTGGTGAATTATATTATTATATTAATAAGTAGTAATTAGTGGGGGATCAGTTTATTACTTCATGACAATAGAAAACCGATCACCCACTTTATGCCCAGTGGAAGCCTTAATCATGTTTCTATTATATTCAGTCAGTCAGTTAAGTGCTTTAAGTGATACACGCTTATGTCTCGAAAGAGACATGACTGACTGGGCAATTATCCCGCAGTAGGTTGCCATTGCTTTCTGCCGTAGACTGGTGAATTATATTATTATATTAATAAGTAGTAATTAGTGGGGGGATCAGTTTATTACTTCATGACAATAGACAACCGATCACCCACTTTATGCCCAGTAGAAGCCTTAATCATGTTTCTATTATATTCAGTCAGTCAGTTAAGTGCTATAAGTGATACACGCTTATGTCTCGAAAGAGACATGACGGACTGGGCAGAAGATTATCCCGCAGTAGGTTGCCATTGCTTTCTGCGGTAGACTGGTGAATTATATTATTATATTAATAAGTAGTAATTAGTGGGGGATCAGTTTATTACTTCATGACAATAGAAAACCGATCACCCACTTTATGCCCAGTGGAAGCCTTAATCATGTTTCTATTATATTCAGTCAGTCAGTTAAGTGCTTTAAGTGATACACGCTTATGTCTCGAAAGAGACATGACTGACTGGGCAGAAGATTATCCCGCAGTAGGTTGCCATTGCTTTCTGCCGTAGACTGGTGAATTATATTATTATATTAATAAGTAGTAATTAGTGGGGGATCAGTTTATTACTTCATGACAATAGAAAACCGATCACCCACTTTATGCCCAGTAGAAGCATTAATCATGTTTCTATTATATTCAGTCAGTCAGTTAAGTGCTATAAGTGATACACGCTTATGTCTCGAAAGAGACATGACGGACTGGGCAGAAGATTATCCCGCAGTAGGTTGCCATTGCTTTCTGCGGTAGACTGGTGAATTATATTATTATATTAATAAGTAGTAATTAGTGGGGGATCAGTTTATTACTTCATGACAATAGAAAACCGATCACCCACTTTATGCCCAGTGGAAGCCTTAATCATGTTTCTATTATATTCAGTCAGTCAGTTAAGTGCTTTAAGTGATACACGCTTATGTCTCGAAAGAGACATGACTGACTGGGCAGAAGATTATCCCGCAGTAGGTTGCCATTGCTTTCTGCCGTAGACTGGTGAATTATATTATTATATTAATAAGTAGTAATTAGTGGGGGATCAGTTTATTACTTCATGACAATAGAAAACCGATCACCCACTTTATGCCCAGTAGAAGCATTAATCATGTTTCTATTATATTCAGTCAGTCAGTTAAGTGCTATAAGTGATACACGCTTATGTCTCGAAAGAGACATGACGGACTGGGCAGAAGATTATCCCGCAGTAGGTTGCCATTGCTTTCTGCGGTAGACTGGTTGCCGACCAAGGCTATAGAACCCAATCTGTCCTGCTATTTAACCCATAAATGGAAGGAAGAGATGGATTAATACCTTTCCCAAGGGTATTTGTGCATAAGTGAATACAATGGATTCAACTGGAATTCGAACTCGGCTCCCCGGGTTCCGAGTCGATATCCACTGTACCACAACGCACATCCTATTGCAATTATGTGTACAAAAGGTGTCAGAATTTGTTTTTTTTTTTGTTAATCGGCTCTGATTTTATACTTATTTTTTCTTTTACTTGTTTTTAATATTCCCCATTCTTTAAAAAATTTTCTCTTTTGTTTTTTACCCCCACCCCACCTCAGTCCCTTTTTTTTTTCTTTTGGCTTTCCTTCGGCCTCTTTTTCTTTTCTTTTTTTCCCCTCAGTCTCTTTTTCTTGTCTTTTTTTTTCAGCCTCATTTTTTCTTTTCTTTTTCCCCTTGGCCTCTTTTTCTTTGCTCTCCCACCTCATTCTCTTTGTCTTTTTTTTTTGGCTTCTTTTTTTGTCTTTCTTTCAGCATCTTTTTCTTTTCTTTTTTTCCACTCAGCCTCTGTTTTGTTTCTTTCTTCACCTGTTTTTTTTTCTTTTGGACTCTTCTTCTTTTGTCTTTCTTTAAGCCTCTATTCTTGGTCTCTCTTTTCTTTGTTTTGTCTTTCTCACTTTCTTTTCTTTTTAAATCTTTTTGTCATTCACTTTTTTCTCTCTATAAACCTGACTGAATATACAATTTAGCACAACTCCTTCTAATTGGAAATTTTTGTACTAACATTACTCATATATATATATATATATATATATATATATATATATATATATATATATATATATTTTAATCATATCACCCCGAGCAAGGCGGTAAGGCCACTGGTGTGCAGGGGGCTACATAAGAGTGAATACATTGGAAAAGAGAAAGCCGGAAACCACGTCCTAATCAGGGAACAAGGGATGAGCCTCTACACCTATTCAATAGATGTGGGTGGAGTGTGAACCGGGTGATAGTTTAGTCTATCTACTCCAATTGAAAAAAAAAAAAAAAAAAAACTAAAAAGAAAAGTGAAAAGATTTGAAAAGAGAAAGCCGGAAACCACGTCCTAAACAGGGAACAAGGGATGAGCCTCTACACCTGTTCAATAGATGTAGGTGGAGTGTGAACCGGGCGATAGTTCAGTCTATGCATTTCTTTTCAATTTTTATATGCAATATATAAGCAAATTACTAATGCCACACCATGAAATCAAATGCTTAACGAAGAAAAGGGGGATCACATTAAACTTAAACAAGATACAAAAAGTACTGATGTATAAAATAAGTTAGGCGGCTTTCAACCGACACTTTTTCTAACAACAATCATCGGTAATTATTAAAACTAAGTGGCCAACAAGAAAAATTGTTATTAGCTACCAATTTAAAAGAATTATAGATATGTTAGAGGGGGAGGGGGTTATTTTCCTCCACTAAATAATGACTTTCTAAAGAGAGCCAATTTAAATTTCAATTCTCGTTGTATGCACGGGGCAGGCCTCCATATATTAATGATAAGACTCAAGAATATCAAGATGGAGTCTATTTCGTGCCCTGTGCAATACTAAGAAAAAAATAAATCAGGAGAATAATTTGTCCTGCAAGCAAGAGAATTTAATAAATGCTCAGTAAGAATAAGTGAAGCCGAGTTGAAGCATAGGTGAAGTGGGAGGTGAACACTAACGGGTGATTCTCAATTATTTCTCTGTGGGTCTTCAGTGGTGAAGACTCTTCACCATCTCTCTGACTCGTCCATAATCAGGATCAATGGGAATGATCCTTTCTTTAGTTGCTTAGTTATATGCTTGGTCAGGGCTACATACAGTTTTGAATTCAGTTTTTTTATCTAGAAATTTTATCATTCATCCGTGCATTGAATACTGTTGCCATATATGGTCAGTTGCTCCTGCTATTCATTTGGCAAAATCAAAAGGAGAATATGCAATATAATCGATTCTGACTTGGCATCTCAACATCAGTCAATGTTTCACCAATGTGATGTGGCTTCCCTCTGTCTTTTCTACAAATATTTTCATGGCAACTGCTCTGATGAACTTTTTTTTCCTGGCTCTCTGAACTCATATTTACGTGTGCAGCTAGACTGGCATCAAGGTCCCACTCTTTTTTTGCTATCAATATAGTTAAATGTAATTACCTCTTCTACTCTAACAGTTTCTTTTCTCGCACTTCTCGATTGTGGAACAGACTTCATTTCTTGCTTCTCTGATAGCTAGAATCTTCAAAAGTTTAAATGCAACTTCAATTGCCATCTTCTAACTACTTGATTCCCATCTATCTCTTATCTTTTCTTCAACATCTCCCGTACTTGTTTTTTCTCTTACTATAACCCTCTGTGCACTAGTAGCCATCCTGCCTTGCTTGGGGTGAAATGATCATAAAGAAAAGTATGAATGAATCGAGTTGATTAAAAGTGGCCGGACATGTGTGATGCATGAAGAAGGAGCAAACGAGGTGATCCAGAATGCTCAAAAAATGGAAATGGTGAACCAGCAGATTCTGCAGATCCAGATCACTGCTCTTTGTTCCTCTTCAGTGCACACTGCTAGCAGAGCGGTCATGTTTACACTGTAACAGCAGCAAGACAACTGGCATGATCAAGCTCAAACTTTGATCTCGTGACCACAATTGTACCAACTATAAGCATGCGTATGCTGAAGACAGTGTGTCAAACCTAAGGATATGCCGAAGGTGTAGATAATTTTTGACTTCCTCTCGTATGTCTGTGTCTGGTCAGTCTTCGACCTACTACTGGTAACACGTAAACCTAGTATAACAAGAAAGGGAGGACAAAAATATGAGGTATTTCAGGTTTTCTTTATTAAAGCAGAAAAGAAAATCATCATTTAAATATGGGAATGAAGAAGTTTGTCATTCAGTTTTAAGAAAATATTTTCACTCTCCAAATTTGTGTTTACAGGCAGCATCTCGGGCTGAATGCAGAATCTGAAAGAAAGACGAGAAGAACATTAGCAACAGGCTTATTTATTCCACAGAGACATTACCAAATTTTTTTCCCCCCTTCTTACAGACAAACTTGTTCACCTTAAGAATTGTAAAGACATCTAAAATTAGTTAATTGTTCAGACAGAAACATTTTATTTTTTATTTAAATCCCATAATGGGGATTAAAACATATTTCATATCATTTCAGCAGTGGCATGAAAAGGAGAGGGACGATTGGGCAGTGACCCCAGGCGGAATATATTATTTTTGTTTTTATTCTCAAATACACATAAAATTAGATATTAAAAATAAATAGCTTTTAATTTTAGTTTTAGAATGTTTATATTTGGTTTCTGGTAATTTAGCCAAACCTGTGAAGAAAATTTGAAATAGGGTTCAAATGATGTCAGCAGGTTTTAAAAAAATGTCTCTAAAAATTGTTATCTGGCGATGGGGATGAACCCCACTTACACACGGTGATCAATTTAAGCGGCTCATTAAGTATACCAGAAAATAAACTAAGTATACCATTGCGATTTTTGTTTAAGGTGGGGGTAGGGGTCGCCAGTCACAATCCTCACCCTGGGTGCTACTAGACCTCTGCACGCCAATGCATGTCAGTCATCAAATAATGGAGGTTGATAATATATTGTTACATCAAGTTGATTCAGATGAGTAAGCTATAGAAAAAAGGTTTATTCTTCATTTGTGTTTCCCTCATTATGGGCATACATGGTGGCATACATTTTTCTGGAAAATACGAGGCTTGTTTGTTAGTTCAAAAGACATGCAAATAAAATGAAAAACTCCCCTGTGGAAACAAAGAACTGTTTTCCATTTAATAAGATATCAACTCAATGATCAATCAGTCAATTAAGTGTCATATGTGATACACACTTATGTGATCAGGTCTCAAAAGAGACATGACTGACTGGGCAGACAATTTTCCCCTGTAGTAGGTTCTCATTATTTTCTACAGTAGACTGGTTGCCAAACAAGGCTATAGAACCTAATCTGTCCTGCTATTTAACCCATAGCTGGAGAAAGAAGTGACTGATTCATACCTTTATGCATGATATAATAACACAGTATTTCACAGACAGAACATAATAGCTAAAACAAAAGAAATGACAACATGCTTTGTTCTTGGAGAGAATTTTATGCCACCAAGTCACACACAAAATTATATATATGTATTTACAGGCGTTTTACATTGCAGAGATACTATAATGTATACCTACACAACAAGTAGAAGAAAAAAACCAATAAAAAGATACAGTTTCTAGATTTAAGTGGGTTGGGTTTATCTGCTATGTTGATATCTGTTATGTCCACGAAATTCACATCTAAAGTCCTATTTCAGAAATTCTCCACTCAGTGAAACAAATTCTACTTGTTTCTTTTCATTCTAATCCTCAAGGTGAATATTTCCACATGGTGTAATCTCATTCTCGTAGCCAGTTTTGTTATGTTTTCAACATGACAAAATAAAACAATGGAAAAAAACGACAAGACAGACACACTGGTGAGTATTGGAAATAACTAGGGAATTTATTATTGTGGAAACATGAGTACAGCGAACAGTTGTGGATGTTGAACCACCGTGTGTTTATAGAGAACATGGCAAATCTCAGCTTGCCATGTTTGCTCACCTCTACCGGAAGTCCCTTCCCCTTGTCTCTCAGCATGTACCTATTAGCTGGGGAACGGACTCCCTTGAATGGTGCAGGGGAGGTAACATTTGACCCTTTGTTATGGTGATCCTAATAATATCAAAAACATTCTGCAAATGTGAAATGGAGCCTTGGATTTTCCTTAACACGAAGACTGTGAACTGGAGATAGTTTCTTTCTACATCTGGTGAAGATCTATTCTTAAAGGACAGCTAAGCACCTTCAACACGAGATGACCGAGAATGTTAGCCACATCAAATGGCAGGAAAAAGTTCCAGACATGGAGGTACCCGAGTGATCCCACATAGAGAGCATCCATGATACACTCATCTGCTCTCAGCTTTGAAGGGCCAGCCATATACACCACATGGAAGACAACCACCTCCCCAAGTATCCCTTCTACGGGGAGTTCAAGGAAGAGAAGTGATCGAAAGATGAACAGAGGAAGTGCTTCAAGGACATGCTCAAGGCCTCCCTCAAAATACTGTAACATCCCCCCTGCCTCTTGAGAAGACTGCCCTGGTGCGTCTCAGTCAAAACAGACGTAGCAGACACTGAAGTGCAACGCATCCAAGAACTGCAGCAAAAGCAACAACGATGGAAAGACAGGTCAAATTCCTCATCCCAACCAGGCTTATGGCCTATCATGTTAAATACACTGGTTCTTGCACGATCACCGAAGTTAAGCAATGCTGAGCCTGGTCAGTCCTTAGATGGGTGACCGCTTGGGAATACCAGGTGCTGTAAGCGTATAGTGACGGATGTGCGTGCTTACGGCCATATCACGTTGAATACACCAGTTCTCGCTCGATCACTGAAGTTAAGCAATGTTGAGCCTAGTCAGTACTTAAATTTCCAAGTGCTGTAAGCGTTTAGTGACGGATGTGCGTTGTGGTGTAGTGGATATCGGCTCGGAAAGAGAATTCCGTGAGCCGAGTTCGAATTCCAGTTGAATACCCTGCATTCACTTAAGCACTGGTACTCTTGAGAAAGGTATTAATCCGTCCCTTCCCTCCAGTAATGGGTTAAATAACAAGGGTAGGACTTGGGGACCCTGCTAAAAACAAATCTCAATGAATCTTGATACTCGAAAAAGAAAAAAGTATTACTAGACACAAAAACTTATATAAAAACAACAAAGAAAAAGGTATTACCAGCAATAAATAAATAAAGTTTAGTTGGCAATAAATAACCCGCCGAGGTTGATTTGCCATTAAAACAACCAACCAACCAATCATCCGAACCAGACATTCCATGCTTACATTGCAGCAGAAAAATCAGAGCGGAGATTGGCCTGATTAGCCATCTCTGCACCCATAATACCAAATAGCAATGTGAAAAGAAAAATTGCCATCTTTGCTTGTGAAGGATGAATATCATCATTCCTGAAGAGAATGAGCTTGTTAGCTAAACCATACGCAAAAATAAAATAAAAAAAACAACAACAACAGCTTGGTTTGACTGTTAGAAGCTGACTGATTGATCCTTTTCGTCATCAACGACCTCCCAGATGAGATCAAGTCCCAAGTAGGCATCTACGCAGATGACACTACAATATACTCCTGCTCCAGTAAGAAACCTGTCGTGGCGGACAGACATAATCTCGCTGCTGACCTTGAGCGAGATCTACACTCTGTGGTGAACTGGGGCAAGAAGTGGCTTGTCAACTTCAATTCATCTAAGACCAAGCTGTTGTCTGTCAACCATTACAGGCAACCTCTTCTGCCTCCCATAAGCATGGACCAAGTGATTCTCCCTGAGAGTAATACACTATGCCTCCTCGGACTTACCCTGTCCTCAGACCTCAAATGGAACCACTATATTGAATCCATAGCAAAATCTACTGCTAAGAAGATTGGGTCACTATGTCAATCCAGGATGTTTTTTCCACCTGAATCCATCCTGCATATATACAAGTCAACCATCCGTCCGTGCATGGAGTACTGCTGCCATTTATGGTCAGGTGCCCCTGCCGTTCTCCTCAGTGTTCTTGACAAGCTCCAAAGGAGAGTCTGTAATGTGATAGGTACTGATCTGGCGACTCGACTGCAGCCACTTCCCCATCGTCGAAATGTGGCCTCCCTTTGTCTGTTCTATAAATACTTTCATGGCTTCTGCTCGGACGAACTTAAGTCACTGATGCCTCCTCAACAGGTGTTTACTCGTGCAACCAGACTGGCAACTGGGTCCCACCCATTCACAGTCAGGTTAGCCAAATGCAGACGACAATTCTACTCCTGCAGCTTCTTCTCTCGCACTCCAGAAATTTAAATGCAAAGTCAATACTCATCTACTAACCACTGGACTCTAGCTCTCTCCCCACCCCCACATAACCTTCCCTTTTTCTCCACCTATGTATCTGTCATCGCACCTGCTTTCTCAGCTTTCTATTGTTCCTTTCTAACTAGTTTGTACTCCTCACTCTTTTCTAATTAATCTTTTTACATTTATGTAACCCCCTGCACATCAGTGGCGTTTCCGCCTTGCTCGGGGTGAGATGATTAAAAAAAAAAAAAAAAAAAAAAAAACTGTATGAAGTGACATCAGTAAGTGGCTGCCATTTGGCTTCATCTACACTAAGGGGAGATAATTGTCATTTCTGTCCCTACACTTGTATAACCACACAGCTTTTTTGGGGAAAATGTATGACACATTGTAAAGATTTTTCTTGTGAGATACATTTTTCCTTTAACATGTCATAGAATAAATTGATGATTAGGCAGGAAGAGGAGCGGATGCTGAAATGTTAAATTTAAATGTTTATTATTTTTATTTTTTTTGTTAAACGTGTTAAAGTATTTAAATCTATCCAATTTCATTTCGTTTCATCTAGTTTGTGTTCCTGTTTCCATGACTTTGGTTATTAAATATTCCAAATTGTTATAATAGATCTGCCAAGAAAGGTAAAATGTCATAAAAAAGTAGACGTAAATTTACTGTGGATGATCTTTAGCGGACCTCGGAACAACAGCAATTAGGAGGTAGTTCCATGCTCCTCACAACCTCCCAATCAGAGGCCTTGCTTCTGAATGCAGTTTACCGTCATGCCCAGGACCTGTAAGGGAGCCGTTATGTAATAATTTAATGCTATGTAATGATCTGTTATGTAATAATTTTTTAAAAAGTGTATTGTTTATAATATTTTTCCTTCAAAAATGTATATTTTTCTATAAAAGTCTATTTTTATGTATATATTTCTATGAAAGTATATTTTTTATACTTTCATAGTATTGACCCCAGTTAGTGGGGGGAGGTTAAGTATTTGCCCATAGCTGGGACCCTAACAGATGCTACCACTCAGTGTCAGGGTGGACCTAAGAACAACAGCAATTAAGAGATGGTTCCATGCTCCTCACAACCTCCCAATCAGAGGCCTTGCTGCTAGATGCAGTTTACCATCATGCCCAGGACCCAGAATTTGAAAAAAATCCCCAAACATATGAAAGTAGCAAACATACCCCACTTGGAATATTGAAACAAATCTTGAGAAATAAAATATGTAAATACAGTATCTATTTCGAAAACATGTAATAATTATATGTATATGTATATATGTATATATGTATAATATGTATATATGTATATATGTTCCAAAGGTTGGTGTAGCTGGGGCTGATAATAGAGACAAGCTACCACTGTCTATAAAAAACTTTCCTAGAATGCACCTGAAATGACCTGACAGCTAAGTCCAGCTCCAAGCTAGAGAATAAGGCAGACAACTAACGCCTCTTAACCAGCTGCTTTGGGTCGATGGCGCTAATCAGCTCAGAAAGGGAGTCTGTTTTGGGAAAGGAAAACCTTGAGTTTAAGCCTCCCCTTCCTTGCAGCCATATTCAAACAAAGAAAAAGCTATAAGAGTAAATCTTGAGAGAAAACCCAGAGTGTCCTGTATACCAGTACACGCCAATGAAGATCTTTGAAAAGTGTTGTCCAAAAGGTTCCTCGGATTCACACAATGATGTCAGTTTTGTTTAAGGCAATATATATATATATATATATATATATACACACACACACACACACACACACACACATATATTTTAATTCTTTTATGTACAAATCTATATATTTTTTTTATTTAATCATTTCACCCCAAGCAAGACAGTTTTACTGCAACTGTTGCGCTGGGGGTTACATAAGGGAAAAGTGATGAGAAAGAGGGGCAGGTTATAGGGGGTGTTGGATGACTATCAACCTTACATTTAAATTCTTGGAGATTGTAGCTGTCGGGAAAGCAAGTATACAAAAGAGAATTCCACAGGTGTGAAGCTGATAGAGTAGAAATTGCAGTTACATTTTATCAGTTTCACTGTAAAAGGGGTGGAACCTATTTGCTAGTCTAGTAGCACAAGTAAATTCATACATAGGGGGCACCAGTGAGATTCAAGTTTAATGAAGCAGAAGCCGTTAAAGTATTTTTTTTTTAATCATTTCACCCTAAGCAAGACATTCCACTGCCACTATTGCGCTGGGGGTTATATAGGGAAAAGTGATGAGAAAGAATGGTTAATGGTTAGTTATAGGATGAAGGGTGATAGATGAATGAGGATACCGAGGAAGGGGGTTGGGTAGATGGGAAGAGTGTTTGAGAGAATAGATGCAAGTTAGTGTGATAATAGGTGTCTATTGACCTAACATTTAAATTCCTGGAGATTGTAGCTGTTGAGGAAGCAAGTATATGGAAGGGAATTCCACAGGCGGGAAGTGTGAGAAAAGCTGTTAGAGTAGAAATTGCGGTTACATTTTATCTGTTTCATTGTAAAAGAGTGGGACCCAGCTGCCAATCTAGTATCTTGTGCAAATTTATACCTAAGGGGCACTAGTGATCTAAGTTCATCAGAGTAGAAGCTGTGAAAGTATTTATGCTTTCAAAAATTCCATTTCGTGAGCGTTCTTTAAAAAAAGAAAAACAAAAAAAAGGGTAAAATCAGTTATTGCAAATCGCCTGAAGACACCAAATGGTAAAAACCTAGGCTGCGTAATAACTTGTTTACAAACATGAGATCAGAACTAATTTCCAAATGCAGACATGAAAATAAATACCTATTATCACAATTTATACCAAACGAATAAAAAAAAAAAAACACACACATCTCTGCTATAGTAAAATTAATAATACGCCACAAATAAACACTAACAAGCTTTACAAATTAGAATTTCTACCATTTAAATATACGCAACCACAAAAAATAAAAAAACAAGCCAATAACCGACTTTAAAAACAAAAAATAACAATACAGCCTTAAATAAAATAGTAATTCTTAACTACCATAGTTTCACATAGAACCCATCATACATACATATGTACGTACCAGAAATCGACAACTATCAGCACGTTGATGTTGACATCCTACACTATTCGAAAACACCAACTGAATGAGTATGTATGTGTGCAATGGCACACATATACATATATATATATACTGAACACCACATGTGTATGTTTATGCAAGCCTCAGTGACCGTGTGTGTGTGTGTGTGTGTGTGTCCTTGCGCAATTTGATGGGTGTACAAATGTGTGTGTGTGTGTGTGTATATATATATATATATATATATATATATATGTCTGCGTCTGTCATGATGACAGATTTCCTCCACTTCCACAAAAATACATGAATATAACCAATTTTGAAAAAAAATTGGTCAGTTTATCTGACAATTGCAAAAGCGTGAAACCCAGGGTTACAAACTCACACCTATCTATAAGAATATGTCTGCTCTATCACTGATATTGAGAGCTTTTAAATAAGTACCACGCATATATAATATGTAAACAATATATATATATATATATTGATATGTGTGTGACCGTGTGTGTGTGTGTGTGTGTGTGTCCTTGCGCAATTTGATGGGTGTACAAATGTGTGTGTGTGTGTGTGTATATATATATATATATATATATATATATATATATGTCTGCGTCTGTCATGATGACAGATTTCCTCCACTTCCACAAAAATACATGAATATAACCAATTTTGAAAAAAAATTGGTCAGTTTATCTGACAATTGCAAAAGCGTGAAACCCAGGGTTACAAACTCACACCTATCTATAAGAATATGTCTGCTCTATCACTGATATTGAGAGCTTTTAAATAAGTACCACGCATATATAATATGTAAACAATATATATATATATTGATATTTATAATTATATACATACACTTTTCACACACACACACACACACATATATATATATAATTATGTATGTATATAAAAGATCTTAAATTATAGCATATTTATTTTTATTGTTATTTCTTCTATATCCTTTCAAGGATTTTGTCCCTAATTTTGTTAGAAAGTATTAAATAAATAGGTATGTTATAAAAGCCACAATACTTTTTATATATTAAATAAATAGGTATGTTATAAAAGCCACAATACTTTTATTCATTGATATAAACCAGTGATAATGTTATAGGCTTACTCAAGTTAGGAGTGTATGCATAGGCTTGATGAGATATGCAGGCCACAATCACTTAAAGGGGAATTGGAAGTGTGAAAAATAGAGGAGTCAGAGCCCTGATTTTCATACATGTCTGACAGTGTAAGTGAGAAAATTTGGAAACCAATCTTACCGGATTATCTAAATACTGACTGCATGAATAACACCAGATAGACATGTCTGAATAACTGAGGGCCAGATGATGGTCAGGTTCTGATTTGTTGTGTTCTACCATATGTTCATGCACATATCGACTGCAGAAGACCTGGAAAAAAGGGAAAAACAAAAGTTTAAAAGAGATGAAAATATCAGCAAGGTGACTTCGTATGATGAACTAGTATTATGAAATCCTTGTTAGTCTATGCCTGAAAAATCAAAAATTAATAAATTTTAAAGAGAAACTCGTATACGACACCAATCATATTGAGATTCTGCAAGATTCCTTCCTCACTTTGCACATCTGTTAGATTTTGTCATTAATTCAGATAAATAATTGACCATTTTGTTTTGATTGTGATGACAGAAAAAGATATACGTGGGTCGCCTGGAAAGTTCATGGGCTGACCATGATATAAATCTAAGTAGATACACCAGTTGGTTGAATAAAAGACATGCAAGTGTATGAGAAAATAAGAGTTGGTAAACCAGCTATTGTATCCTGGTACACTTGCATGTCTCTTGGTCAACCGACACGTGCATGTACACATACAGACATAAGCATACAAATCATAATCATCATCATTCAATGTCTGTTTCCATGGCTAGCATGGGTTGGGCAGGGTTTTTCTGGATGGCTCTTTTCTGGGTCGCCCAATTTTATAAAAGGCCTGGCTGTAATCTCACCTTCCTTAAATAGTCCTTGATAAGCTGGGTCGAGGTTTTACATAGTCTACCTAACATACGAATGTGGTGCAGTTGATATAGATCTGAAATGACAAATCGGGAACCGAGTTTGAATTTCAGTTAAATTGCTTGCATTCATTTACGCGCAAATACCCTTGGGAAAGGTATTAATCCATCTCTTCCATCCAGTTATGAGTTAAATAATAGGACAGATTGGGTTCTATAGCCTTGGCTGGCAACCAGTCTACCGAAGAAAAGTAATGGCAACCTACTGTGGGATAATCTTCTGCCCAGTCAGTCATGTCTCTTTCGAGACATGATTGCCCAAAGCGTGTATCACGTACGGCACTTAACTGACTGAATATAATAGTTGGAAACATGATTAGTTCTACTGGGCATAAAGTAGGGGATCGGTTTTCTATTGTTATGAAGTAATAAACTGATCCCCCACTGAATACTACATAATAATATAATACATATATTTTCCCTCTAGCTATGAGTCAAATAAGAGAACAGATCGGGTTCTATAGCCTTGGCTGGCAACCAGTCTACTGCAGAAAGCAATGACAGCCTACTGTGAGATTATCATCTGCCCAGTCAGTCATGTCTTTTTTGAGACATGATCGCCCAAGCGTGTATCACATATGGCACTTAACTGACTAACCGACTGACCTAACATACATAATTGAGCTATCGTGAAATACTGGAGTGAGTTTTACAGCTGTATGCCCTTACTAACACCAACCAGTTTAAGTGACTGGAAACTCAGTGTTTTAATTGAGTTAACATCTCTTGGAAGATTACCAACCAAGGTTAAAGAGTTCAGCCTACCATTTTCTAGACAGGATGGGTGCAGATTCTTATTTCTGAAATATTCTTCTCTTAGACAAATTGCTATCCAAAGCCTTTTATCCAGCCTAAGCAGTTTGACATCATAGTTAGGACTTCTCTTATATTATTTATTTATAGCTGGGACCTTGACAGGTTCTACCACCCTGGGTCAGGGTAGACCTGGGAACAACTACAATTACGAGGTTGTTCTACACTTCTTTAAACCTTTCGATCAGAGGCCTTGCTGCTGGTTGTAGTTTATCATCATACCCAGAACCAAGAAGAAAAGAGTCAACCTAACACCAATAAAAATGATCTTTTTATCTTAATATAAAAATAACAAAATTGAGAAACTCAACAGGCTGATACTGCCTGATGAATAGATAGAATTATTAAACAAATGTTCGTCCATGAAATAGATAGAATTATTAAACAAATGTTCGTCCATGAAATAGATAGAATTATTAAACAAATGTTCGTCCATGAAATAGATAGAATTATTAAACAAATGTTCGTCCATGAAATAGATAGAATTATTAAACAAAAGCCTAAAGAATATTTGTGTGAAGTTTGGTGAGAATCGGACAAAAATTGTGGATTTGTATTAAAGACATACAGACAGATAAACAGACACACACACACACAAACATCTTGCCTTATATATATTATCGATTTTCTGCACTATTTTAAGAACTGCAACCTTGAAACTTCTGAATATCGTTTCTTATGTCTTTGTCTATGAGTGTATCAAATTTGATTAAAATCGGACCACTCTTTCTATAACCAGATTTTTTCGATTATCGATATTTATCGGGATACCTCGATACAAAACCTTGCTAAGAACACTCGCAGATGCTTATAGTACAACTGTGTAAATTTTCAAGAAAATCGGTTTAGCCATTTTGGAGTCTATAGGTAACGGATATACAGACAAAGTTCCATTTATAAACAAGATAAGATTAATATATATATATATATATATATATATATATATATAGTCATCTGCAGACAGATCTGTTTCGCTGTATCACAGCTCATCAGTACGGTTAGACATCCAACTGCTTTTAACCCAGGATTGAAACCCGACTGAATTGGCGTCAGTCGGCGATTCTACCTCTGAGCTATGAGTGCTCGTTAGAAAGAGGCAGACTTTTAGCGTATGATGTAGCCAGAGTGCTCTAATTCATTACAGAATGAGCGATGTGTAGATGCTAGAGTAGCTACTGTTTTTTCAAAGTCTACCATTCCTCCAGAGTGCTGAATCAGGGTATATACATATACAGCCTTTGAGATTTGAAAAAGAAATCACTCGACCAGTGGTTGAGAGCGAGAGAAAATTTACTCGCTCCAAAATCACTTTACTTGACTGACTCCATTTTCTTAATAGTCACCTTATATAAACATAGCTTGAATTGCTGATGGAAAACAAAAAGTGAAATTTTGATTAAAATTTTGAATGTGTTAGAAAGGATTTAAAATTTTTTTAAAAATAATAACAAAATTTTATCTTTCCTCTTAATAATAGCATAAATATTTTGATGATAAAACTTTGCTTTTATTAAGTTTGAGCCCTTTTAACATCATGATATGCTGTTTTTTTTGGCAATTGAGTGGAGGTACCTAAATTTGTAGTTTCTTTCTTCTGTTGACTACAACCTCCATCTCATAGATTATAAAAAAATAACGAATCTGATTTTCTCAACGATTTTCTATAAAAAATATCACTTATTGTATAATTTGTATTTTGATGCATGGTTGTAAGAAGTATGCATATTTTTTTACTTTCATTCAAATGTTTGTTTTTACTTTTCGTAAGCAGGGAGAAAATATAGGTGTTGAGTCAAGGATAATATTTTCCAAATGAGTTTCTAAAAATTTGTGAGGGTCTTTAATCTTGGCGACAGAGACATTTTGACTTCACTCTGGAAGTCTTAATTAAATGAATGTTTACATTGACCGGCACAATAAAAGTGAGACTGAAGCTTGTCAATTTAAATTCTGTTTGTCAGATCTTGCTTTGATGATTATGGGATGTCACTGTCTTTTGTTTAACAACACATTTCAACGTAAATCAGATGCCATGCATAACACTAAAGAGTTGAGTAATGTCATTGTATGTAACTTGTGAATCTTCAATGGCATACTTTTGGGTTGTAAAATGAATAAGATTTCCTTTTTTTTGTAATTGAAGGGACACGTTTCATTGTGAGATTTTTAATCAACAGCGGGTGAGTAAAACAATAAACTTTAATCGACCAAGTAAAATCTCTCTCTCTCTCTATATATATATATATACACACACACACACACACACACACACACTACTAGCCATAATTATTGGGCCACCCCAGTTTAAAAAAAAAAAAAATTATGTATTTCATACTATTTTTAGTATTTATTGCCAAGTGAATAATTCTAAATGAAAATAGAATGGTTCTTTTGTTATTATTACTTTGCAAACTTTTACAAGGCAAATAGCGACAATTTAGCCATCGCAACCTGTAGATTTGCTATTTTATATCTATATATACATTACCGGCCATAATTATTGGGCCACCCCAGTGTTTTGGAAAAATGATGTATTTAATACCATTTTTTAGTATTTATTGCCAAGTGAATAATGGTACATGAAAATAGAATGGTTCTTTTGTTAATACTGCACATTAACATGTGTATCAAATGAACTGTTCTGGTGTCCATTTTTTTGTGTTCTGTTCCCCATGCTAGTCTTTTCTTCTTATTGGCTGGCTGAAGCAAAAGCTTCCTGGCTGCCTTGTAAAATCTTGCAAAGTAATAATAACAAAAGAACCATTCTATTTTCAATAAATACTAAAAATAGTATGAAATACATAATTAAAAAAAAAACTGGTGAGGCCTAATAATTAGTATAGATATATAATTAGTTAGTTTTTGATTATAATTAAATTAAACCAGTACACAGTTGTATTAAAAAGTGTTAACACTTGTGGTTTATACTGCAACTATGCCGACCAGACCTTAGTTACAGTTTCTGTGTGAGAGTGCGTTATTTAGCGTGAACAACAACCTGAACAAGGCCAGGATGCTCAAACCCCTGGTTACGATGACTTATGACTTTGAGCTAGCACAACCATTAACAACTCCTCAAAGGGAGCAGTCTACCCAATTTCATTCACATGGCTTGATTCAACCTGTGGCATGGTCTTCAGACACTTTCCAAAGCTACCGCATGCCAGGATCACCTTCTCTAGACTGATAACATCAAGAAGTTACTTTCCTGACAAATTGAACAAGGTAAGATTCGAACCTGGGCTTCATGATCATAAAGTGAATGTTCTAACCCCTCAGCCATGTGCCCATATATATATATATATATATATATATATATATAGTCATCTGCAGACAGATCTGTTTTGCTGTATCACAGCTCATCAGTACGGTTAGACTCCGATTGCTTTTTAACCCAGGAGTGAAACCCGACCAAATTGGCATCAGTTGGCGATTCTACCTCTGGGCCATGGGTATTCGGTGAAAGAAGGCAGACCTTTTAGTTCATATATTATCATTATACGCACCCAATATCTAGAGTGCTCTAATTCATTTTACTGAATGAGCAATGCATACACGCCAGAGTAGCTACTGTTTTATACTGTTCTATCTTTATATATATATAAGATAAAGAAATAGGACTTGTTTATCAATCTAACAGGCTCAACTTTTATTAAAGTTTTATCAGAGAATAAGATATTGAGAAAAAGAAAAACGCAAAAATAAAAATACCAGAATTTCTTTCTTTTTTTCCCAATATCTCATTCTCTGATGAAGCTTTAATAAAAGTGGAATCTGTTAGATTGATAAACGGGTTTCTATTTGTTCTTTATCTTATTCTGTTAGAGTGATCTCAATTCACACACACACACACACACATTGAATAGAATTAATTTGGAGAAGTTTGTCACTTAACTGAACAGAGTTATGCCAACTTCGAAGTTTTATGAAAGCTTTATTGTGATGTCCTTCCTTACTCAGGGCTGAGGAAGACATCACAATAATGCCTTCACAAAACTTTGAAGTTGGCATCACTCTGCTCAGTTAAGTGACAAACTTCTCCACATCAATTCTATTAGTGCTCTAGCACTTTATGACAAAAAACCTGCTTGCCTAAAATGCCTTTCTACCAGTAAACTATTGAAATAACAGTAATCTTGACACTTAATATTATCACAATTCAACACTTTAGGATTATGTATGCTTAACTACACTAATCTAAATCTAAACTTATTTATAAATGAAACTTTGTCTGTGTGTGTGTGTGTGTGTGTGTGTGTGTGTCTCTCTGTTACCTATAGACTCCGAAACGGCTGAACCGATTTTCTTGAAAATTTACACAGTTGTACTATAAGCACCTGCGAGTGATCTTAGCTAGGTTTTGTGTCTAGGTACCCCCGATAAATATTGAAAATCAAAAAAAATTGGGTTATAGAAGGAGTGGTCTGATTTTAATCAAATTTGATACACTCATAGACAAAGACATAAGAAACGATATTCAGAAGTTTCAAGGTTGCAGTTCTTACAATAGTGCAGAAAATCGATAATATATATATATATATAAAAGGCAAGATGTTTGTGTGTGTGTGTGTCTGTTTATCTGCCTGTATATCTGCATTTTTTCAGCCCTTTTATTTTGGTTTTTGCTTCAGGTTTGGCTCTAAGTAGGTATAATTGTAGTTCTTAGTCTCAGCCATGATACCATTTAATCAGAGGACTTATTTAGCTTTCAAAATTCAGTTTACAACGAAAAATACTTAGTTGATATCGATACCAGGAAATCAAAATTTGACTTACATCCATTCATTTTTCTTTCAGTCTACAGTTTCGCTTTAACTTGAAACAACTATTGCTTTTTAGTCTTTTGTGCCAATGTCCAAAGAGTCTGAGCCCCAGGACCATGGATTAGCTTTAAAGCTTTCATTACACTCGAGCAACGCCAGGCTATACTGCTAGTACAAACATAAAATGAAATTTTAAAACAATTCTGGTCTTTTCCTATTGTAGATAATTTTATTTTTAATGAAAAGCGTGGAGTTTTAAACCAAAAATTTACAACAAAATACTTATTTTTCAAAACACCAATAAATAAATGAAGATACTCATTATAAGATAAAATAATCTATGGAATTTAAAGGTTGTAGGGTTGGTGTATTATTGCAGGTGGCTCTGTATTCATTTGTAAATAATTACTGTAGAATCAAAACGTGAGGTTCCCCACAAAGGACCGTTTATCCCCAACCCCCCATACGTAAACTATTGTAAAACAAAGTTCTCAACCTCTTTTGGGTATATCTGCTTTGTTTTCAGCCCAGAAGTTATGCTAAGTAAGTATAAGCATCAGATTAATGGTTGAGCTCAAGCCAGACTTGTGCTGAGTTGGAATGACCAAAGAAAAAGCTTATAGGTGGAGGTTTTTGGAAGACACATGAAAATGCAATGCTGAAGTGGAAAAAATATTCTGTTGTCAGTGGACCAGAGAACAAATGTGCCCAGTGGGGGTGTCCTTTTACCACTTGTAGCTACTTCTGGGAGCAAAGCAGATAAAATGTTTTTTTTATAAACTTAACCAACATCACCAAATGACATCTGATAAAACCAAGTGGGGTAATCATTTCTGGTTCCCTATTTATTTTTCATTATTTTATTTTCCTGCAAATCTTTTAATTAAAAAAAATTGTTGTTGACAGCAGAAAAGTACTGAAATGTTTATACTGAGAATATTCATTTTGATATAATTAAGGTTGGCTTAAAATCTATTTTATGATATCTCAGCCTTTTATATCACAATCTCTTTTTCATTTTGATTTGTGATGTGCTTTGTTAAAAAACAACCCTCGTAAGAGATGGAACTCAAAGCTACAAAAAGTAACATGTAATAACTATAATATCTTTCTCAAAGAATGAAAAGAATAATCAAGGCAATTCACAGATATTAAACAAAAAGAAGCCATGGAGATCATTTACTGTCTATTCTATAAATATTTTCATGGCATCTGCTCCAATGAACTTAAGTCATTGGTGCCCCTGCCACAAGAATTTACTCGTGCAACCAGACTGGCAACAAAGTCCCATCCATTTACAGTTTGATCAACCAAATGCAGCCAACAATTCTACTCCAACAGCTTCTTTTCTCGCACTTCCCGCTTCTGGAACTCCCTTCCATATTCTTGCTTTCCTGATGGCTACAACCTCTAGGAATTTAAACGCAATGTCAATACCCATCTCTTATCCACTTGACTCCAGTTCTTTCTACATCACCCTGTATATCTTGTTCTTTTCCTTTCTCTCTACCTTTGCAACTGTCTTCACTCCTGTGTTCCCATCCTTCTCTTGCCCTTTCTCTTTCACCCTCTGTAACTGGTTCGTCTTTCTCTTCACTCTCCTCCTGTCTAATTCCCATCTCTTATCCACTTGACTCCAGTTCTTTCTACATCACCCTGTATATCTTGTTCTTTTCCTCTCTCTCTACCTTCGCAACTGTCTTCACACCTGTGTTTCAATCCTTCTCTTGCTCTTTCTCTGACACCCCATGTAACTGGTTCATCTTTCTCTTCACTCTCCTCCTGCCTAAAATTTTACTCTCTTATGTAGCCCCCTGCGCCTCAGTTGCTTGGGGTGAAACGATTAAAAGAAAAAAAAATTTTTTTAAATATACTTAATATTACAAACCACACGTAATCAAAAAAAAGATTTGCACAAAGTTATGAGTTATCTCCCTTAATAAGTTACCTCCCTTGAAATTGACGTTTTGTTAGCTATACAGCTTTTATTTTTATGTATTTGTATGTGAACATTTTATTTTTATTTTTTATTTTTAAAAAAATCATTTCACCCCGAGCAAGGCATTAAAACCACTAAGATACAATGAAGTTACTGAGTGTGAAACAATAAAAAGAAAAGAAAAACATTATTAAGAGCGAGAACAATAAAAGGAAGAGAAATCAAGAAGACAGTATATAATGATTGACATTACAATTCAATTTTTCAAGACCAAAGTTGGCAAGAGACTGAAAGAGTCCCACAGGTGTGAAGTGTGAGAAAAGAAACTGTTAGCAATTACAACCGGCTAATTTCAATGTAAATTGATGAGATCATATTGTAAATCTAGCACTGTGCTTAAATTCTTAAAGTCTACGTGTCATAGAGGAAAGTTCATCAGAACAATTACCATGAAACTATTTATAGAAAAGACATACGGAAACTATGTTACAATGATGGGTAATTGACTGAAGCTGAGATGCCAGATCAGGACCAATAACATTTCAGATTCCTTGGATTTTATAAAGTATATCTAAATATATAACAGAAGTGCCAGGAAAATATCCAAATAGTTTTTCAGAAAAAATATATTTTTTTTTTAGTATAAATCAGGTAAGGAAAACCAAAAACAATCAAAATATTGACTGAATTTTTATTGGTGTATATTATATAGATGTGGCAGCATTTGGAACAGAAACACTATTAATGAACGAAAAAAGAAAAGAGTAACCAGGAGGACAGTAGATAGACATTGGCAATACCTTTAAAATTTTAAAGATTAAAGTTGACTGGAAAGCATGGAGCTGAATGGGAGTTCCACAATCGAGAAATACAAGAAAAATCTGGATGCAAAGAACTTATGGTAACATCTAGCTAAGTCGTCTACAAACAGATGAGCTCTCAACGCCAGTCTGGTTTTGCCCTTAAATTCAAAATGTCTAGGTACCATAGCGAAAAGCTCATCAGAACAATTACCATGAATGTATTCATAGAAAAGATACAGCGAGGCAACCTTACGGTATTGGTAAATGACTGAAGCTGAGTTACTAGATCAGGACCAATAATATTGCTGATTCTTCTTTGAATTAAAAGTAAATCACAGAGACACCAGGGCCATATGAGGCAGCAATATTCCAAGCAAGAATGAATGGTAGACTTATAGATATCTATGATTGATTTGGGAGAGAAAAAATTGTCTTGCATAACAGAGTGAACCAACTTTCTTAGCTGCTGACCTATGGAAACGATGTTATAATGGTGGAAAATTCACTGAAGCTGAGATGCAGGTCAAGACCAATAACATAGCAGATTCTTTGGATTTTATCAAGTATATCTAAATATATAGTAGAAATGTCAGAAAAACATTCAAATAGTTCTTCAGAAGAAATAACATTTTTTTAGTATAAATCAAGAACAACAAAAAAATAGTCACTGAATTTTTATTAGTTGCTAGTAGTGTATATTATTTCTAATTTTATAATTATGAAGAAAATCTTTTAATTTTCTGCCAACTCTTGCAATGTTAACCCTAACCTTGACCATAAAACTAAATTATATAATTTTCAATTTATTTTGTTTGTTTTTAAATATGGTAATAGCAGACATTGCATAAGTTAGGGTTATTTATTACCCACACCTTAATATTTTTTACTGCATCATAAAGCCAGTTTTTTTTTAGCTAATGTTCATCCAATACTACGCCCAAGAGCCGCTCAAGGTAGAGGTTAACTGTGTGAAGTTGTAAGAAAGTACAAACGTTAGAAGTATAGAGTTGAAAGCTTTAAAGAACTAGAAACACAATCTTAAACAGGAAACATGGGACAAATGTCTAGTCCTGGGGGTGGAGTGTGAATAGGAAAACAGTCAAACTTATCTACTTCTATTGGAGGAGGAGTAAAAAATAAAATAAATAATTAATGAATAAAAATTCACAGATGCAGACATTAAGAATATGGAGCGGAAGTAGAAAGAACTGGATGTGTTCAAAACAAAGGAAGAAGAATGAACTGCCCGTCTGTTATCAAAAGAAAAGGAAAAGAAAATAATAAAAAATTAGAAAGAGCAATCAAAGACTGCAAACCTCTGCCAAGAAAATATCAACATCATCCCAGGGATTAGCAAGAGATCATTATTAAAATAAGAAAGAATAACTGCAATGAACTTGACCACTCTTAAGAGTGAAAATACAAAAAAATGAACTTGACCACTCTCAAAATTAAATGCACACTTACGGGAGATAATTCAGTATTTAAAATGATCTTGAGGAGGTAATTCAGTATTTGGCATTTGAAAGGCAAAATTAAATTTTATTAATAAAACTGGAAAAATAACACAGAAACTTTATTCTGTACTGTATCAAACCCAAAATATTTTTTGTGCCAGTCATGAGGACAATTGTCCCTGAAATTTTATTTGAATCTATCCAGTGAGTCTTGAGATATCTTGATCAAGGACATACAGACAGAAAACAAACTAGACAAACACAACAGAATACAATATCTCTGCCTTAAGGTGGAGGTAATAAACGAATAATTAGTGAATAATATTTCAGAATTTGGTCAGAGACGCTAGGAAAACAGCGTGGAAAAAGATCCTAGATAGAACTGGAAACCTGATCTGAAGTAAGATTACGACGATTAGCTTTGAATATATACATTAGGGTAGAGTTAGTTATGGAAATGGCAGTATGATATTATCTATTGAGTTTTAACTTTGTACAAGTTCAAATATCTGCTCTCAAAATAAAGTTGAACAGGGGATCAGTAACAAACTTTTACCAAACAATTTTGCCGTTTTTTTTAAAATAGCAACTGTGAAGGTGCGCGATAGAAAATTTTTACATGTGAAAGTGGGTGGTGACATTGGGAAATCCTTGTTCTACAGAAGGAAGCTGAGAACAACATGGACATAGTATGTGAAAAGCATCTTGGGAAAAGAAACTGGGAACAAAAAGGACTCTTTTACTTAGTATAAAAAAAAATGATGATTTCTGGGAGATATGAGGAAAGAATGCTTTGAGAATTTAACACTCTAAGACATATTGAAGACAAGAGGGTCAGAGAGAAATGGTGAATAAACCTAGCTGATGAGTTTGTGAAAGTGGATTACAGAACAGGGAGTGGAACTGATAACAAAAATTAATGCTAAGATCAACAAAGGATACAAAGTTGTGGAGTACCTTACATGTCCAGAAAGGACACAGCATGTAAAAATAATTAAAAAAATAGTATTCGACATGAATTAATCAAACATACCTTATAGCAAGTAAGACACACCCAATTCTCTGTCGTGTCCCCACATGTCTCACAAGGGCGGCATGTATCAAGTCCACCATCAGGAACAGACTTTACAGATCCTTCCAGGTGGACACACCATTTGAGTGGCTCGACACAAAACATGGCTTCATGCTGAAATAAAAATGAGAAAAAACAAAAGTAACTTATTTTCATACTGATGAATTCCAGGAGGCCAAAAACACACACACATGTATGTATAAATTTTATGCATGAAAGTTTATGGAAAGGTGCTTTATTTTTAATTTATTTGTTTGAACATTATTTTATTTTTTTTATTGGATATTCATATTTGAGTAGATACTGTTTTTTTTATAATTAAACCATAGTATATGCTTTAATTAAGTCAGTATATATATATATATATATATATATATCGTAAAGTTTTGTAATTTGCTTGAAGCATTGTATAAAATAGTTATATGGGTTATGTCTTGAAGGCAGTCACAATGCGTTGAGCAAAATAAAAGAAGGTAAAGAAGTGTTTGGGTAGTACCTATTTATTAAACCACACATACAAGCAGACTGATATCATCAGACCAAAAAGGCCCCAACTAGAATACACACACACACACACACACACTCACACACAGCAGCAGCAGACAGCCAGCCAGGAATAGGAATTCTTTGAAAGGCCGTGAAGACACTTGGACAGACAAAAGCTTCTCTGCCATTCTGAAGATGAGATTTTGATCTTGAAATATTAATGTTTAATAAATAGGTAATACCCAAACACTTCTTTACTTCTTTATTTTACTCAACGCATTGTAACAGCTTTCAAGACATAACCCATATATATATATATATATATATATATATCTACCAGCCTGAATATTTGAGAAATCTTGTTAGGAAAAAATGTATCCTCTGGCAGGATTTGAATCTGCCAGGAGATGAATATAATCCGAGGATTTGTGACCCTCTAGACATGGAGGAAACCATCAATTGATCTGACTTTTCTTAACCACTTGACCATGAAGGGATTTGCAGTTAGGCAAAACCGAATTAAGCCTCATAAATATGTAAATTCCTAATTATATATATATATATATATATATATATATATATAGAGAGAGAGAGAGAGAGATCTAAGTAAGAGCCAACAACCGACCACAGTTTTGCTTAACATATCGTCAGGGAAATTGAAGCCAATTTCCCTGACGAGATGTTAGGCGAAACTGTGGTCGGTTGTTGGCTCTTACTTAGATTTTCTGTCTTTGTTTGCTCTACTTTGTATTGAGCGCTTTAGTATTAGGGTTTTCATCTTGGGTTTTTTTTTCTTTCTTACGAGTGCTTGACTTTTTGTTCATGTACTTTGTTTGTTTTTTTGCTTCCCCTTTTTTTCCCTCTGAGTTTGTTCTCGGTGGGTTATACAAGATGATTTAAACTATAGCTTGATTAATACTAGTTTTATTATTGGTATTGTTGTTGCTATAGTTAATATTATTACTATATATATATATATATATATATATATATGTATATATATATACACACACACACACACATATATATATATATATTTTCCATTTGTAAATGAGTTATAAAAAACTGTACAAAATTGGCTAGCCATATGTCGAAATTAAAATCAAAATATGGAAAAGATCTAGGCACAACGTGGAGTATTGTAAAAACAGCCAAGCCTTACAACGGTGGCAAAATATGTAGACTGTGCCAGGAAGAAAAGTTAGCGATTATGCTATTCCAAAACAAAAATGAACTATTGAATGAAAGAACGGAAACTATGACTAAGTATACAACCATGGATGGAAACGCTATAATGCATTGTAATTTTAAAAATTGCGTGTTCAAAAATTCCCTGCCACGTGAATGTTAAAAAAACAAAAACAGTAAAATCAGTTATTGAAAATCGCCTGAAGGCACCACTCATGGTAGAAAGTTAGGTCGCGTAATAACAAATGGAAAATATTCAAAAGTTCTACAATATAACTGTATTGAACACTTTTTAATAGAAATGTGCACTGGTCTAATCTTATTATGACCAGAAATTAAGTAATTAAACAATCTATATACATATATATAGTGTATCGAGACAGCAGATACTTATCTAAACATATATAAAAAATTAAATTTGTTTGCACATTTATTTTGGATAGGATAGATAGATATTTTTGCCATTTTTTAAAAAATTGTTTTTAAATATTCCTGGAATAAAATTAAAATATTAAGCAATAACCGTAAGTTACTTGATAACAGTTTCTTTTCTCACACATGTGGAGCTCTCTTCCGGCTCCTATGCTTTCTAGCGAACTTTGGTCTTCAAAAATTAAAATGTGATGTCAATTGTAATCTGCTGTTTTCCTCATTATTCTTCTATTGTTCTTTCTCCTTATTAATGTTTTCTGTTTTCAAATTCTTTTGTGCCCAGTAACACCTTACGTCTTAGTAGCTTTACGGCCTTCAGTCAGTTAAGTGCTATACGTGATACACGCTTGTGCGATGATATCTCAAAAGAGACATGACTGACTGGGCAGAAGATTATCCCGCAGTATTCTGCGGTAGACTGGTTGCCGACCAAGGCTATAGAACCCAATCTGTCTTGTTATTTGACTCATGGCTTGAAAGGGAAGAAATGTATTATATTATTAAGTAGTAATTATTGGGGGATCAGTTTATTACTTCATAACAATAGAAGAACGATCCCCCAGTTTATGACCAGTAGAAGCCTTAATCATGATCTCAACTATTATATTCAGTCAGTCAGTCAAGTGCCATACGTGATACACGCTTGGGCAATCATGTCTCGACTGAGACATGACTGACTGGGCAGAAGATTATCCCGCAGTAGGTTGCCATTGCTTTCTGTGGTAGACTGGTTGCCGACCAAGGCTATAGAACCCAATCTGTCCTGCTATTTAACCCATAACTGGAAGGAAGAGACGGATTAATACCTTTCCCAAGTGTATTTGCTCGTAAGTGAATACAATGGCTTCAGCTGGAATTCGAACTCGGCTCCCCGGCTTCTCGTTCCGATCCGATATCCACTGTAGCACAACGCACATCCGGCCTTACATTAAGTAAATTTGATTTAATTTAAAAATAAGCTTTTTAAAAAAGACAAAAGTTACCTCCCTTTAATTCTCTTAGATTTTTTAAAAATCTGATTCAATTCAAAAGGTTTTTTTTTGGTGAAGCCAGTTTTTGAACAAATGCCAATCATCTTGATGGTTGCCTCCCAGCCAAGGGGTTGCCAATGGAACATTATTTAAAGATTACTTACAATCATAACAAGAAAAAAAAAGGGACCTTTGCTGTTTTCCCTTATCTGATTAATCTTAAATATATTTAATAGCAAAACGAAAACGTTTACCAGTTGCACAGACACTTACATTTTTAGCCAAATGTTGCAAATACTTGTCTCTTCCATCTGGACTGCATCCACCACTGGCACCAACGTCAGACATCAGGAACCGCCTACTTCAAAAATTTAAAAAAATGAAAACATTATATATATATATAAATTAACAAATTTTAACGAGACTTGGTTATAAACAACCGACAATTTGAAATGAATTGTTTGAACATTATTTTTTATCGATACTTGTATTTAAGTAGATATTCTGTCTTTTAATTAAACAGTATTATATATTTATAACTACCGGCCTGATTATTTACAATAAATTTTTATTATGAAAATGTGTGCCATTCGGCAGGATTTGAACCTGCGACCCCTATGTAAATAGGGGTAGCTACCATTTGATCTGGCAATGTCTTAGACCGCTCGACCACGACTGGCCTCCAGTCTAAATGAGATTTTAATCAAGCCTATATAACACAATTTCTGATTCATCACAAACAACCATATTTGCTCTGAATCCTGCCGAATGGCATACATTTTCGTAATAAAAATTTATTGTAAATAAGCAGGCTGGTAGATATAAATATATAATACTGTTTAATTAAAAAACAGAATATCTACTTAAATACAAGTATCGATAAAAATAATGTTCAAACAATTCATTTCATATATATATATATTCCTTTCCTTTTTCTTTTTTCCATTTATGATTTTTCTATACTTTTATTTTCCTTTCTTTTATTTTGTTTGAATGAGTGAAGAAATGTTTTTTGCAGATTACCGTTACAAATATCTATTCTCAATATGGGCATGTGAGTGTCTGCATGTGATTCTTTTCTGGATGATTTTGAATATTAACTGTTATATCATTTGGGTCTGACGAGCAGCAGGTGTTGGCTGCGAAATATGTATTACTCATGAAATTGTAGAATATCTAAAATTTTTTCTAGATTATATTACTCTGTTAAATTAAATAAATAAATTTAACATCGAGTTCTTTTGAGTTTGTCTTTCAGAATTTACCTGACTTAAATATCAAATATTCTTTGTGTATTTAAACAGCAAATTTTTTTTTAGGCATTTCAGATTAAATAAATTGCAAACATTGTGTTACTCACATCTTTCACGTATTATAATTAAAAGATGTACAAAATGAGTTGTAACTTTGACAGTTGATTTTATTATTCATTTCTCGATGTTCCTAAGTACTTTCAATCTCCTTCCGAGATCATCTTCAGGGGTGTGAATTGTGGTAATAAAAAATAACCGCAAAACTGTGTTGCTAAAAATTACTGCAAATTTTCTTCTTGCTTCAAATGTAAGGGTTGACAAATTGCTTAGCATTCATTAGAACGTGAAAATTATCCAAGATGGAATTTTTTTATGTTGTAATATCATGTTCATGCATGTGTTAAAGCACAAAAAAATAGATAAAAATAAATAATACTGTCATAATTTAATTCAGTATGCAATATATTGTAATCTAAAACAAGAAAAGTTATACTTTTTTTTTTATTAATTATATCACCCCAAGCAAGGCGGTAATGCCACTGATGTGCAGGGGGCTACATAAGAGTGACAAGATTGGAAAAGAGAAAACCAGAAACCACATCCTAAACAGGGAACAAGGGATGAGCCTCTTCACCTTTTCAATAGACATGGGTGCCTTATCAATAACAATATATGTGCTGTTTTTCATTAGAATATAAGTAATAGAAAATTTTTAATATTTTAATTATATTTCCTTTATGTTATATATATGTCATGTTTTACCATGTAGATATCATTCCAAATTTAAATTTGAATGGTGTAGACCATTTTCCTTTGTAGATAAGATGCCAAAGTAGCACATTGAGTTTTGTTTAATGGCATATCAACCTCTGTGGGTCATTTAATGCCAAAAAGGTGGAGTTTTAAGTTTTTTTATATTCAGTTATAGTGAGAAGGTTGATTAGTCAGATTTTAATGAAAATTTTTTGTTTGTATTCTTTATTTTAGAAAACTGAAAATGTCTTCTAGTTTTGTATTCAAAAATGTTTCACTGAGAATGATTTTTTCCTTCAAAAATGTGTTATGATAATAATTTTTTTCTAATAATGTATTGTTGGTAATATTTTTTTTCAAAAATGTATATTTCTCTATAAAAGTGTATTTTTATACTTTCATAGTGTTTTCGCCCCAGTTTGGGGTTAACATTTGCCCATAGCTGGGACCCTAACAGGTGTGACCACTCAAGTTTTTATACTACAAGAAATTGTTTTGATAAACTGTTTTTATCAATGGCTACTTGAGCTGATTGAAATCTGAAATGTTTGTGCTGACTTTTTGGCTGTAAAAGTCCTTGCAGTATGACCATCAGCAGGAGTGAAAGACACAACCTGTTCTAAAATATCTGAAAACCTGACTATAGACTAAAAAACGTGGCTGTGGAACCTCTCCTCAAAATTGAAGTTTTTTTTTATTATTATTATTTTCAACTGAAATTTGAAATCAGCTAATTTCTTATTCTGAGCTGATATCCACTGCACCACAATGCACATCTGCACATTGTTTTGCATATGCTGACTTTTTCTTGTGATATTTTATGTTAACTGATTCAAATTGTAAACTTGATATTTTCCCCATGACTACCATTGAGCCTTATTTTTGGAAAATCAAGTTATTTGTCCAAAAATTTATTATCCCCTTTTCTAGGCACACAAAGTACTAAAATTTGTGGATTCCTTAATATTTAGCAAAATTTTATTTCATTTTAATGAAATTGTTTTGGTTTTTATCTCACCGAGTATTACTTTGTTGTCACTTGACCTCTATTCTTCTTAATCACTTTTTGTTTGAAAGAAAAATATATAATAGCTTTCATTTCCGTTTTTGCAAAGTTGCACCCCACCATCCATATCTGTTCAACCTTCAGGGCCCCCCAAAATGTAGGTCTACCACTGCAATGTTTTCTTTAATTTTTCATTTTTCCCTTGTAAAACTGTACCAGTCAAGTAATATCCTAACTTTGTTTTCTATATTTTAGGTACCTTCACTCATTTTTGATACCTAAGATTTAAAGTGAATTTTTTAAAATAAAAAGGCTTTCCTGAAGCTTTCATTGAAAGGTGAATGATTAAATTTAGTATTTCAAATAGAAATTATATTGATTGGAATCTCGATCTTTTTAGAGCTTTCAAAAGTTATCATTTTTTTTTCGTCCATTTTGACAAGTTTGTTAACTAAAGTTGAATCTGTCTTGAAAATTTTGCAAAAACAAAATATACATTTATGACATGTTATTTTTGGAAAACTAAATTTTTAATTATGATAATTTATAAAATTTCAAAAATATTTAAAAAATTTTTCAAAGCCTTGATGTCACTAGGCTTTTAAGTGAAGACTATATTTACTAATTGAATCTACGTACACTAAGATTTAAAAAATAAAAATTAATCTTTTTTTGTGTAGAAATGTTGTTTCTTTTAAGCATGGTTAACGTTAGGTAAAAAGAAACATTCCTACACAAAAAAAAAAAAAGAAAAGATTAATTTTTAATTAAAATTAATAAAAAAAGATTCATTTTTAATTAAGATTAATTAATCCTACCATTGGGTAGGATGTGCATTGTGGTGCAGTGGATATTGACTCGGAATGACAAATCAGGGAGCCGAGTTCAAATTCCAGTTGAATTCCTTGCATTCACTTATGTACAAATACCTTTGAGAAAAGTATTAATCTGTCTCTTCAGTTATGGTTCAAATAACAGGACAAATTGGGTTCTATAGCTTTGGCTGGCAACAAGCCTACCTCAGAAAGCAATGGCAACCTACTGTGGGATAATCTTCTGCCCAGTTAGTCATGTCTCTTTCGAAACATGATCACCCAAAGCTATGGCACTTAACTGACTTAACTTCCACTTTTTCATGATAATTCATTACACCTAAGTTTTAAAATGATTTTTGATAAATAAAAATGTTTTCTTAAAGTTTTAATTTTAGTTCTAGTTGAAAGCTAAATTATCAAATTTACTATTTCTAGTAAGCAAAATCTTCTAGTGTATTTCAAACAGAAATTGTATTGATTGGAATCTAAAATTTTAAACTTTATTTTTAGTTTTTAAATGTTTCGGCCATTTTTGAGTGTTTTGTAAACAAAAGTTAATTCTGGGTTTTAAAAATCTTTCAAAAATAAAATTTACATCACTGATACATTGTTTTTGGAAAATTAGCAAATTTAAAGTTAAAATAATTTGATTTACACAAGTATTACTTATTTATAGCATGAAATTTAGAATAAAGCTATTTCTTAATTATGGAGCGTTGATTTTTCTGACCTTTGCCATAAGAATTGTTGATTTTCTACTTCTACAAAGCTAAAAGTACAGGGTACCCAATGAGGATTGAACTCACTACTTAGTTGTAAAAGTTTCTAGTGACACAAGCTTGCTAACCACTGCACCACATCGAGGTGTCCATGCCATAAGTGATTGATGTGTAATGACAGCCAGATAAGCTAGGTATGGTTGACCAGAATTGACATAATTGTCCAAATTTTTTTTTACTGTAAGGGGAAGAAACCATAAAACACATGACCTTTTAATGTAACAAAGAAAATACCATAATAAAAAAACTTTAAATACACCAAAAAGAAAAAAAAATTATTTAAAAATATGATGGCTCCATGATTTGTATAAAACTTTTCAATTTTCGATTAGTAAATAATAATAGCTTGCCACAAGGCTTTATAGAATTTTTAAAACGATTTTGAAATTTCATAAAAATGTAGAAAAAAAGAAAAAATTAAAGCAATTCTTTAAAAATTTCATTATTTATTGAAAAAAAAATTTTCTTCAGGCAATAAAGTCCTTAGTACACATTATAAAAGCAATTAAAAGTTTAAATTAAATAATTAGATAGTTTTATTGCATTTTTTTTTATTTTACTATTGGGAGTTTTTCAGAAAGAAGGCTAACTGTTTAAAAAAAAAAAAAAATCGAAGATTTACATGACAATGAGTCCTGTGTTTAACTAATAAAATAAATTTTCGATACAAAATATAATTTCTTGAAATTACATGAATTTTACATGGAGTGGGGTAACGAAGGTAAAACAAAAAACAAAAAAAAAAAACGTTTTTTAACCAAGATTTTCTAAAAATAAAAAAAATAATTGCATTCATTTGTTGTTAATAAGTCCTGAAAGTTTCATTAAAATCTGACAATTATTTTATTTTTGCAAGCATTTCCAAATTAATATGTTTTTTCACTGTAAAAAAAAAGTTATGCAATATTGTAAAACTCTGGCAATGATTTGGTTACCCGTGGACGAGAATCAAAACAAGAATTTTTACCAAAATTTCTGACATGTTAGAAAGGATTAAAAAACAAAAACAATTAAAAATATAATAATTTGATCTTTCCTCTTTAATAATAAACATGTTGATGGAAAAACTTCGTTTTTATTTGGGGCCTTTTTTTCTTTCCTATGCTGTTTTTTTTCTTCTTCAACGAACTAGGTTTTTTTGTTTTTGCTTACTGAAAATAATAATTTTTAGCTTAAATTATTAAAGCTAAAAATTTAAAGTTTAATTTAAAGCTAAAAAGAAAACTTCAGGAATGCCTTTTTTTCACTAAAAAATCATTTTTAAACATTCAGTTAGTTAAGTGCCATACGTGATACACGCTTGGGCGATCATGTCTCGAAAGAGACATGACTGACTGGGTAGAAGATTATCCCGCAGTAGGTTGCCATTGCTTTCTGTTGTAGACTGGTTGCCGACCAAGGCTATAGAACCCAATCTGTCCTGTTATTTAACCCATAACTGGAAGGAAGAGACGGATTAATACCTTTCTCAAGGGTATTTGCGCGTAAGTGAATACAATGGATTCAACTGGAATTCGAACTCGGCTCCCCGGTTTCTCGTTGTGCGTTCCGAGCCGATATCCACTGCACCACAACGCACATCCTTTTTAAACATTAGGTATCGAAAATTAGTGAAGGTATCACGATATGAATAAAAAAAAAACTGTTGGGCTTATAGATTTATTTCTTAAAAAATCTACTTATTGTCACATCTTTAGTTTTTTTTACTAAACTTGTTAAATATTTGTCTTCTTTTATGTGCCATGTACGTTCAGGATGTTGTCGATCATAGCTCTCCACCATTTCCACTCTTTTTTAGGTACCTCCACTCCATTTTCGATACCTAAGTTTTTAAATTAAGTTTTTAAAAATAAAAACTTTTTCTTGAAACTTTAATTTTAGCTTAATTGAAATTCAATTATTTATTAAATTTATTTATCATTTCCACTAAGTAAAATACTTCTGTGTGCTGGATTTCAAACAGAAATATTCATTGGAATCTAAAATTTTGAGATTTGTTGAGTTTTTTTGCTGTCTCTCCTAATCCCTGTTCTGCCAACTTACACAAGTAAATTCGTTAGGCAAGTGATGTACTGTTTTTCTGTCTCTCTTTTTGCCTTTCAATACGTAGTGTGAATATAAATTCATTATTTTTTAGTAATTAAGTAAAAGTTTAAATAAAATATCACTTACACATTTAATTTGCCGTTAATTCTGTCAGTTTCTGTTTTTCTTCTTCCGTGAACCAAATATTTTTTAAGGATCTCTACTCCCCTTTCTATTTTTATTATTTTACATATTTTTTATTCTTTATTTTTTTTTTAAATTTTATTTTAGCATGATGTTAATTTTGGTGTTACTGTTTAAAAAAATTAATTTTTTAATTAACCTGTTTTTTTTTTTTTCGAAAGGGAAAAAAAAAACTAAGAGGGAGATTAAATAGCTTCTGCTTTTCATAAACGCGTCCCGTAAAAATGGTAGTTAAGCCAAATGTTTTAAATAACACTTGAGATAATTTAAAAAGAAATAACTATTTCTTTAAAAACAAAAAAGGTAAACAAAGGACTTACCAGATATAAAAATTAAATGTGCCGGTTGGAAAATCGCACCCGATGACTCCTTGTTCTGAAAAACGGTGATACACAAGGGAGATAACTCTGATTGCATAAACTACTCTGACATCACCTTTCAGATTCAGATTCAGTTATACCTGTGCGTATATAAAATAAGAAAGAAAAGAAAAAGGCAAAAAATGTGAGAAGTGAAACGAGTAAAGAGGAGTTATAAACGATGGATGATCTATCCAAGATCAAAGTTTTCATCAACCTTTTGCAGAACGGGTGTTTTTAACCGCATGAGCTATGCCACTTGCAGGAGCATGACTCAGACATCAGCCGCAATATGACTCATACATTGACGCAATACTTATAAACACACCGACTACCGCAGCATTTAATATTCAGTTCGATTTGGCAACTAGTTAATGACAAATTATACTGCAGTTATGCTAGATGTTTTCTACGTAACATATTACTTTCTCATAATTAATCATTAAAAATCTATTTTAAAAAATAGTTTACTAGTAGTAACCTGTTTCGTGTACGAGAATTGTATAAGAGTTCTGAATAGATACCTAAAAAAAAGTATCAATGCCTAAGTTTAAAATGAATTTAAAAAAAGTAAGTAAACCCTTATCAAAAATCAAAACTTTAATTTTGGTTTTAATTCCAAGCTTAAACTTATTCTCTATCTAGCAGTATAGCCCGGCGTTGCTTGGGTGTAATGAAAAATTAATTCATGATCCTGGAGCTCAGACTCAGCCTAAAGAATATTTGTGTGAAATTTGGTGATAATAGGATAAAAATTGTGGATTTGTATAAAGGACATACAGACAGATAAACAGACACACACACACACAAACATCTTGCCTTTTATATATATATATATATATATATATATATATATATATATATATATATATATTATCGATTTTCTGCACTCTTGTAAGAACTGCAACCTTGAAACTTCTGAATATCGTTTCTTATGTCTTTGTCTATGAGTGTATCAAATTTGATTAAAATCGAACCACTCCTTCTATAAGCCGATTTTTTCGATTATCGATTTTCGATATTTATCGGGAGTACCTCGACACAAAACCTAGCTTAGAACACTCGCAGACACTTATAGTACAACTATGTAAATTTTCAAGAAAATTGGTTCAGCCGTTTCGGAGTCTATAGGTAACGGAAACACACACACACACACACACACACACACACACACACACACACACACACACACACACACACACACAGTTCCATTTATAAATAAGTTTAGATTTAGATAAGCAAATTACTTTTTGTTTCAAACCGAATTTTAGTTGATTGGAATTTTTTTCCTTATTAAAATCTATGAATTCACCCATAGTGACAGATATGTCAGAACAAAATAATTCTCTTTATTAAAAAATATTTCCAAATTAAGATGTACTTTGTTTTATGAAACTTTATTTGAGAAAATAAAAAAGTTAATTCAAGAGAGTACTGGATTGTTATGTAATGACTGGCCTTCAAGATGGCACTGAATACTGGACAATTACATCAAAGATGAAGGAAAGACTCCGAAATGTGGTTCTACAGAAGAATGTTGAATATACCCTGGACCAAACATGTGAGCAACTACGAGGTTTTGGAAAGAATGGAAAAGAAAAGGAAACTTATACTTAACATCAGAAAAAAAAAACAACTGAAAGGACATGTAATAAGGAAAGAGGGCTTGGAGAATCTGATACTCACAGGACAGAGAGATAACGTGAGACAGTGGAAAGCAATGCATGGCATTGTTGATGGGTTTGAGCAGTTGGATGGAAAAGCTGGGTTTGGGAGGAGTAACAAGAGAAAGGTAGTTAAAAGCTACAGGGGATAGCGAGATGTGGAGGGCTATGATCGCCTACATTCTGAAGAGACATGGCACATAGAAGAAGATTACTCTCTTTTAGTTTAAAATATCGCAACAAAAATTTTTTCTGCTATATTTTAAATCTAATACATCTTCCTCAAGAAATGGGTTAAATAGCAGGGTAGATTGGTCTCTTTAGCATTGGTAGCTCAACCACTCTAGAAGAAGGAACGCTCTAAATTCATAACAAATTTGAAGAGAGAGGGGTTCCATCTATGCTGCCCTAGACACATGCGCATATGCTACGGCTGCAGTACACGTAGTGCCCATTCGGTTCTAATGATTTACGGAACTTGTGGTCGTGATTAGCCAAAATATGAGATTAACCTGCACCCAAAGAAGGTTGGAAAATAGACAGTCGAAACGAAGCATCAATAACAATATTTTTAACTACCAAGATGAGAGTGAAATTTTCAATAAATCATTGTATATGAGGAATGGTAAAAATAACCGTTTCCATAGAGGAACATTCGGCATTCACCGGTCGAACACTTAGCGTTTCTGTCGACTGAAATTAATAAAATCTTTTTCTTAAAGCAGTTTTTTCCGAAACTCTAATATCTACCAACTGCTATGACTGTTTCTAGTACTTTCTAAACCATTTCTTCAATATTCTTGGAATTATTTAGAACATTTTCCTCATCATGGCTGATATAGGTGCTATAATAGACACAACGTTTCGACCAAGAACTCTCTGGTCATCATCAGGTGTTCATAGATTAACTGATATGGATTATCTCGTTGATTATTGCGAAATATTCTGTGAAATCAATTATTGTTCTTTCATGTTAGATGTTTTGGTTCTCTCACTACAAAGTCCAAGGATCGAACTCATGACCACTAGATGATACAAACACATGTATAACCAACTACTATATTCACTATGCCACTGTGCCGAAGGACTTCGGTGGTGTATTTTTGGAGCCTTTTATATTCAGTGTCAGATGGATTTTGATAACTGGATTATGTTAGTGGGTTCGTGTCACTTGTCATAATTTGTATTATTCTGAGATGAGTGTCTATTATAGCGCCTATATCAACCAAGATGAGGAAAAAGTTCGAAATAATTTCAAGATTATTGAAAATTACTCATTTCCGGATAATACAAACCATTTCCTCAAGTTCTCTAGGTAGGCCATGCGTTGTTTCCCTCTGTCTCTCTTGACTTCAATCTGTCATGTGAGTATCAAGTTTTTCAATCCCTCTTTCCTCATTATGTGCCCTAAAAATTCCAACTGTTTCTTCCTGATTTAAGATATGTGGGGACAGAATCAGTCAGTCAGTTAAGTGCCATACGTGATACAACGCTTGGGCGATAATGTCTCGAAAGAGACATGACTGACTGGGCAGAAGATTATCCCGCATTATGTTACTTTCTGTGGTAGACTGGTTGCCAACCAAGGCTATAGAACCCAATCTGTCCCGTTATTTAACCCATAACTGGAGGGAAGAGATGGATTAATACCTTTCCCAAGGGTATTTGTCCGTAAGTGAATGCAATGGAATTCGAACTCGACTCCTCGATTTATCGTTCCAAGCCGATATCCACTGCACCACAACGCACAGAATACCCGGAATAAAAGGGAGTTTAATGCCGAATATCCTGTCTACAAAATACAACACAAATTTCAAGAAAGACAACAAAAAAAGAAATGTTTTGTGAAAAAATAGAAAGAGTAATATATTTCATATCTACGAAATAGATAGTCAATTGGTATTTTTCAGTGTCCTATTTGATGGTAAAGTACCTTCTAAGTTCAAAAGTTCAAAAACTTCGTTTGTTTAAGCGAAATGTGATTTGTGATGCATGATAAGTCAATGTTTCGCTAACATCCGGTTATTGAGTCTTTTTTTTGTGAAGAAAAGTCAAATATGATGTCGCGAGTTACAAAGTTCGTTTTGAGTGTGAAATGAAAGCGGTTATGAATTGCATTTGTTTCCCTTTCTTTGTTTTCAGGACGCGAGGAAGAAAAGGAAATAAAGAACGCAGCGCGAAAGAGAAGCTGAAATGTAATTGTTTTGGAAAGACCACAGAAATAAATGATCAGAGAAAAAACTTCTTGTGTGGTAATTTTGAGGAGTCAGCGGAAGTGTCTTGTTGTTCTTTTTGTATCCGTTCGTGTTCTCTGACATTTTGATGGCAGGTAGAACAGTTTCTCTATGGTGGTTAAAGGAGAGCAGATACGTTTTGGAGGCATTAAAATTTACGAGCCATTTCTTACCCCATTCAATCACAGATTAGAAGTCCTTTACAAAAGCAGCAGCCAGCTTTACTTTATTAGACTAAGCAGATTTACTATTGAAAAGGGGAAAAATGGTGGTGTCAAATGTCTACTTAGGAACTGATTACGTCAGGAAGATCATATAAGTTATAATTGTTCTCTTGGGTATTATTTTCGTGTATTTTATAAGCAATTTCTGATAATCTTTCAAAATACAATTTGTCTGAAAGTGATGCTAGGGTTTGTCTTGTATGCGTGTGAAGTTTGTTTGCTCACAGTCTTTTTAATACTGTGTCTGACATAGCATTTTTTTACCTTGCAGTGTCCACGTTTTACTCAGTAGTTGGGATGACTTCATGTCATGGAGAGTCTGTACGGATAAGAAATTAATTAAAATCAACCTTCTTCTTCACTTTTACAAAAATTCACAATGACTTGTGAAATCCTGGTTTTTCCAAATAGAAAAAGGATTGACCATGTGCTTAAAGAAAAAGTTGAACCCAGAATTCGCAAGTAGGTGCTAAAATGATTTTTGACCAATGGGAGCGACTTGCAAGACCAAAAATGACTTCGCGAGTAAGTACGAAAAAATTGAGATTACAATAAAAGGATTTCATCAGCGTCAGTCAGTCAGAGAGTCGGATGGGAGCCGCGAGACGAAACGTCTAAAATGTGACTTCAACTTCAAGCGACTCGGACATTGTCCTCTTTCGCCTTATCTCTTTCAACAATTACTACTACAAACATTTTGTCCGAACTCTTGATACCCTTAACTTTCTCATTGAACATTAATTTCTACGAATTCTTGTTATTTCTCCTTTTAATAAATTTCTATTTTAACATGAAAAATGTATATTTTATTCTTACAATATTCCACACTCTTTCACACAATTCCAACCTGCCGACAACCAACCTTCTGATAACGATGAAAACCTTCTGATAATTCTGATGATGATAACTCAGCATAAAGCTTGTAAGCTGTAGGGAGTTTGGTTAAGTAAGACACAAGGCCGAATAAAAAAAATTAACCAGCTCCCTACGTTACAAGTCAAATTATTAAACAGGTTATGCAGCCTTCTTTAGCTAGGTTTATAGTATACAAATCCTATATCATCCAACAATTAACTGACACACAAAAAGTAAAATTGTACACCTGTAAAAATGGATCAGAACGACTGAAAACATTTTGGAAAAACCCAGGCCAAGGCAAATTTCACAAGTCGGTGTGGAGATTGTGATTCTGGATTCTGATTCGATTGGAAATAACAAAATGATCTATGATTCCTGTCAATTTTTCTTAATACCAAGAAAATGGGTATGCGATCACGATCCAGTCACATGACTAGATTCACTACTTAACCACGTCTCTTGACCGGTCACACATTCTGCTCCTCTCAACTATAAGTTCTGAATTTCTGTGGAACATTTAACGACTTACATTTTCTCTTTAAAAAATTAACTAAATGCATTTTCTATTTGAACATTTATGTTATTCTGTTCAGTAAATATAATTTCACTTATTTTACAAATTCGTTATTTCTGTTTAGTTAATAATTTTTTTACTTTAACATACACGACGAACTTTTTTTTTTTTTTTTTAATCATTTCACCCCGAGCAAGGCAGAAACGCCACTGATGTGCAGGGGGTTACATAAATGTAAAGAGATTAATTACAAAAGAGTGAGGAGTACAAGCTAGTTAGAAAGGAACAATAGAAAGCTGAGAAAGCAGGTGCAATGACAGGTACATGGGCGGAGAGAAAGGGAAGGTTATACAGGGGAGGGGAGAGAGCTAGAGGCCAGTGGTTAGTAGGTGAGTATTAACTTTGCTTTTAAATTTCTGGAGGTCGTAGCCGTCAGGAAAGCAAGAATACGGGAGCGAGTTCCACAGGCGGGAAGTGCGAGAGAGGAAGCTGCAGGAGTAGAATTGTCGTCTGCGTTTGGCTAACCTGACTGTGAATGGGTGGGACCCAGTTGCCAGTCTGGTTGAACGGGTAAACACCTGTTGAGGAGGCATCAATGACTTAAGCTCATCCGAGCAGAAGCCATGAAAGTATTTATAGAAGAGACAGAGGGAGGCCACATTTCGACGATGGGAAAGTGGCTGCAGACGAGTCGCCAGATCAGTACCTATCACATTACAGACTCTCCTTTGGAGCTTGTCAAGAACACTGAGGAGAACGGCAGGGGCACCTGACCATAAATGGCAGCAGTACTCCATGCACGGACGGATGGTTGACTTGTATATAACTATTTCATACTTCTCAATTTCAACATCCAACCTTCAAACTTCTGATCTTTTAAATTGTGGGGACCTCGGTTGTGCACGCGCGACTTATAATGGCATTTCCAATATATAATAAAGTTTTTCATCAAGTATTTCTTTCGGTAAATTAGTAGTCTTAGCCGCAACATCTAGGGGAAGTTCGTTCTTTAAATATGCATATCGTGAATTGTGTGATGTGATCTTTTTAGCGTTAAAAATTGCTTGTTGGGAGAGCCAAGTTTGTACGTTCGTTCGGTTGTAGAGTGGCATGTTCACTGTCTATGTAGCTTCTGTTGGGTCGGTCGCAGCCATTGCCACTCAATATTGAAATGTCTCGGTGGTGTGGTCATGTTTAAAAACGTACACTGTCTTTTGAAATACTCTTGGAGAAATGGTCTTTAAACGTCATTGGCCACCACTATAGAATTTAATTCCTATACCATCACTATTGTTATGAATTCGTTACTTGGCTGATGTAGATTTTTGACATAGTGTATTTGCGATGAGAGACGCAAATGATTTAAGCGTTTGAGTTTGAGTTATGTTTAACGGCATATCAACACCTCTGTGGGTTATTTAATGCCAAAAAGGTGGGGTTTTAGGTATTTGTTTTTTAATGTTCAGTTATAACGAGAAGGTTGATTTGTCAGATTTTGAGTTTCAGTTTTGTTTAACGACATATCAACACCTCTGTGGGTTATTTAATGCCAAAAAGGTGGGGTTTTAAGGTATTTGTTTTTTAATGTTCAGTTATAACGAGAAGGTTGATTTAGTCAGATTTTGAGTTTCAGTTTTGTTTAACGACATATCAACACCTCTGTGGGTTATTTAATGCCAAAAAGGTGGGGTTTTAAGGTATTTGTTTTTTAATGTTCAGTTATAACGAGAAGGTTGATTTAGTCAGATTTTGAGTTTCAGTTTTGTTTAACGACATATCAACACCTCTGTGGGTTATTTAATACCAAAAAGGTGGGGTTTTAAAGTATTTGTTTTTTAATGTTCAGTTATAACGAGAAGGTTGATTTGTCAGATTTTGAGTTTCAGTTTTGTTTAACGACATATCAACACCTCTGTGGGTTATTTAATGCCAAAAAGGTGGGGTTTTAAGGTATTTGTTTTTTAATGTTCAGTTATAGTGAAAAGGTTGATTTAGTCAGATTTTGAGTTTCAGTTTTGTTTAACGGCATGTCAACACCTCTGTGGGTTATTTAATGCCAAAAAGGTGGGGTTTTAGGTATTTGTTTTTTAATGTTCAGTTATAACGAGAAGGTTGATTTAGTCAGATTTTGAGTTTCAGTTTTGTTTAACGACATATCAACACCTCTGTGGGTTATTTAATGCCAAAAAGGTGGGGTTTTAAGGTATTTGTTTTTTAATGTTCAGTTATAACGAGAAGGTTGATTTAGTCAGATTTTGAGTTTCAGTTTTGTTTAACGACATATCAACACCTCTGTGGGTTATTTAATGCCAAAAAGGTGGGGTTTTAAGGTATTTGTTTTTTAATGTTCAGTTATAACGAGAAGGTTGATTTAGTCAGATTTTGAGTTTCAGTTTTGTTTAACGACATATCAACACCTCTGTGGGTTATTTAATACCAAAAAGGTGGGGTTTTAAAGTATTTGTTTTTTAATGTTCAGTTATAACGAGAAGGTTGATTTGTCAGATTTTGAGTTTCAGTTTTGTTTAACGACATATCAACACCTCTGTGGGTTATTTAATGCCAAAAAGGTGGGGTTTTAAGGTATTTGTTTTTTAATGTTCAGTTATAGTGAAAAGGCTGATTTAGTCAGATTTTGAGTTTCAGTTTTGTTTAACGGCATGTCAACACCTCTGTGGGTTATTTAATGCCAAAAAGGTGGGGTTTTAAAGGGTGTTTTTTTTAATATTTGGTTATAGTGAGAAGGTTGATTTAGTCAAATTTTAATTTTTTTTTGTTTTTATTCATTTTTTATTTTAGAAAACAGAAAATTTTTGTATTCAAAAATGTTTTGCTGAGAATAATTTTTTCTTTCAAAAATGTGTTGTGGTAAAAATTTTTTCTTCAAATATGTATATTTTCCTATAAAAGTATTTTTATACTTTCATAGAGTTTTGACACCAATTTGTGAGGTTAACTATTGGTCCATAGCTAGGACCCTAACAGGTGCTACCACTCTGGGTCAGGGTGGGGTTTGGAACAACAACAGTTAAGAGGTGGTTCCATCCTCCTCACAACCTCTTAATCAGAGGCATTGCTGTCGGATGAAGTTTACCGTCATGCCCAGGACCGAAATGATTTAAGATTTGAAAAAAAAAACAAAAAACAAAAACAAAAAAACAAAAAAAACAAAAAACAAATGAGGACTGTTTAATGTCAACCAGGTGCAAAAAAGAATTGGATTTAGAATTTTTATTATGGCTGGCAAGGTCAAAGGCCAGCTTCTACAGAGATAAAATTGAACCGGAAGACAGCTGTTAGTAGAGCGGAAGTGAGGTCAAGCTGACAGTTCGAAAATGTTTAGTGGTAGTTTCAGAGTTTGAAATAACAGTTTGATTTCAGCAGTCGAAGAGAACGGTTTTTTCCGATACAAGGGCGCTAATAACTCAAACCAAAGAATTGAGCAAAGCCAGGGACCAGATGTTTTCCCTCAGAGATTCAGAAAGCAAATGACCAAAACTGGTCTTTGCGCATCTGGCTCCACGCAAAAGTTCCGGAGGTAAACCAAAAATAAATAAATATCAAATCCCTTTTAAGGACTGTTACGGAACTCTGGATCCTGATTGGTCATCAAATCGCAAAATTCAAAATACGTCAGAGAAACGAGTTTTTCATACCTAAAGAAAAATCGTTTCTGATCCACACCACGTGACGATTCAATATTTAAGAATGGTCTCTAACCGGTTACAGCGGACAGTCAGAGGAGGCGGGTTGCTGACACACATCAAAGACGTAACTCTTAACTTCAAGTGACCCGGACATTGTCCCCTCTCTTTCTCTCTTTCTCCTTCTCTATTTCAACAATTACTGCGACAAACATTTTGTATGAACTCTTAATTCTTCAATTCCTTATTGAATACGAACTCTACTAATAACTTCTAAGATTTATAATTGAATATTAATTTCTACAACTCTTGTTATTCCTTGTTATAATAAATTTCTATTTTAAATGTAAAGTGTATATTTTATTATTCCACTCTTCATCACTAATACACACATTCTGACTGCCGACAACCAACCTTCAGATGAAAACCCTTCTCATGAATATCACTCCACATAAAACTTGTAAGCAGTAAGGGGTTCGGTTAAGACAGACACAAGACCGAACAAAAGAAAGATTAACCAGCTCCCTACACTTCAGAACCTCCTCCTCCACGGCAAGTCACAAGCCTTGTTTAAAATAAAAATAAAATATGGCAAATTTTTTTTTAAACATATCACCCCAAGCAAGGCATTCCACTGCCACTATAGCGCAGGGGGTTTCATAGGGCGATTGGGTATAGGAAATACCAGAAGGAGGGTGATAGACGAGTTAGGATGTACATAGGGAGAGAGTTGGAGAGAAAGGGTGTGAGTTAGTGTGTTAGGAGGTGTCTATTGACCCTACATTTAAACTCCTGGAGGTTATAGCCGTCGGGGAAGCAAGCATGCGGAAGGGAATTCCACAGGCGGGCAATGCGAGAAAAGAAGCTGTTGGAGTAGAAATTGCGATTACATTTCATCGGTTTCACTGTAAAAGGGTGAGACCTAGTTGCCAATCTAGTATCTCGTGGAAACTCACACCTACGGGGCACCAGTGATTTAAGTTCATCAGAGCAGAAGCCATGAAAGTATTTATAGAAGAGGCACAGGGAAGCCACGTCACGCAGGTGAGAGAGTGACTGCAGTCGGTCAGCTAAGTCAGTATCAATCACATTACAGATTCTTCGCTGTATTTTGTCAAGAACCCCGAGGAGAATAGAAGGAGCACCCGACCAGATGTGGCAACAGTATTCAAAACACGGGCGGATGGTAGATTTATATAGGAGCAGGATAGATTCAGACGGAAAGAATTTCCGGGCCCTGCACAGAGAGCAGACTTTCATAGCAGCGGATTTAGCAATGGATTCGACGTAGTCATTCCACTTGAGGTCTGCTGAGAGTGTCAGGCCAAGCAGGCGTAGTGTTTTACTCTCTGGGAGGCAAGCCTGTTCCATGCTAATGGGAGGGAGGTGCGGTTGTCTCTGGTGGTTAATTGACAGCAGTTTTGTTTTGGAAGAATTGAATTTTATGAGCCATTTCCTACTTCAATTTACCACGGATTGGAAGTCCTATTCAAGCTCAGCCGCGAGGTTCGCCTTATCATCAAACCAGATTTTTGATCGAGGCGAGCGTAAACTGTGGTATCATCGGCGTACATGCCGACTTGTGATCTTTTGGCATCGAGGAGATCATTGATGTAGATTAGAAAGAGCGTAGGACCTAGGATAGAGCCATGGGGACACCCGCGTTTGTAGGGTACTTCTGGGAGGCATGTCCGTTTAAAACCACCTTCAGTGTGCGGTTAGAGAGGAATGACTGGATTAAGTCCAACAAAAGTCCAGTTATGCCGTAGCTTCGCAGTTTCCGTAGAAGGCCGGAATGCCATACTCTGTCGAATGCTTTAGAGATATCCAAGGCGACAGTTAGGGTTTCACCATTCTTGTTGAGAGCCTGATATATATACTCGGTGATGGTCATTAGCATATCAGCAGTGAACCTGGTGAAGCGGAAGCCATACTGTTTGTCCGAGAGGAGCCCGTGGGTCGTGAGATGATGAACGACCTCGGCATTGATAATGGCTTCGAACACTTTGCTGAAGATCGGAAGAAGGCTGATAGGGCGGTAATTTGCGGGGTCCGAGGGTTCATCAGTGTTCTTGAATATTGGAACCACAGAAGAAGACTTCAAATAGGCAGGAAAGCAGGAGGAAGATAGGCAGACGTTGTAGAGCTTAGAAAGGATAGAGGAGAGTTCAGGGGCACATTTCTTCAAGACTATGATTGGGATTCCGTCCCCACCACTCGCTTTGTGAGGGTCAAGTTTTGAGATTATGCTAGAAATCAGCGAGGGCGTGATGTGGACGTCGTTCAATTGGGCCTCAGTTCTAGATGGGAAATCGGGTGTCTGGACTCCAGACGAATCCAGACACGAATTGGTCGAGAATCTACGGGCAAAGCATTCAGCCTTGTCCGCTGAGGAGGTGAGGACCTCAAACTCGTTGATTAGTGGGGGTATTGAGGACTTACTCTTGTTGAGCACGCTTTTACAGAGACGCTAGTAGTCTTTGGCTCCGAACTTAGAGGATGCTATGCGCTGCTTCATTCTGGCAGCAAACAGAATCTTAGCATCGTTAAGTATCTTTTTACACTTATTACGAGCTGAGGTGAAAAGGCGCCTGTTTTGGTCCGACACGTGGCTACGATAAAGCCGGAAGAAGTGATTCCGGTGGGCAATGGCGGCCGAGCAAGTAGGCGAGAACCAGGGAGACGAATGGGATTTAAGCTAAAATTTCCTGGCAGGGATGAAAGCATCGATGCCAGCCTTAACCCAGGAGGATACCTCTGATGCACAGTCTTCGATGGGAAGACTAAAAACATTGTTTTAATGGACGTCGCAGAGAAAGTCACAGAACGAATCCCACTCTGCTCTTTGATAGCAGTAGGATATTCTGCTGGTCTGGGTTTCTTGGGTAGGGATGGAGTGGAATGAGATGTTGACAGAAACTACGGCGTGGTCAGAATTTCCGAGAGGGCAGAGCTGTCTGGTGGTGCAAGAATTTGGGGTGGAAGTGAAGCAGAGGTCTAGTAGCGAGTCCCTTCCGTTAGGGCTATTGGAGAAACGCGTGGGGAAGTCCACCACTTGCGTAAGGGATTGGGAGATTGAAAAATTAATGGTGTGGACACCAGCAGGGTCGGTTACAGAGTTTTCGAGCCACTTAATGTGGTGGGCGTTAAAGTCACCAAATTTACATTTTGGATCCAGTCTATTGTTCTCGACAAAGGGATTTGATGCAGATTGTTATTGTTTTGACTGACGAGGAGAAAGAAGACAGAGAAGAAGACTGGGAAATTGCCCCTAATGAAATATCGTCGACATTTTGAAGAAACTGAAATTGTTGTGAAATTTATTTGGGTTGAAGTTGTTCCCCGACAAAATGAAATTGATGTTGTTTATACGAAGAAAAAGAAGTTTATTGTTTCCGTCGACACATTTGAAGAGCAGAGAATATGAATAATGGAAGTTATCCTAGTGAATGGTAATCCCCGACGAAGTGAATTTGAAATCCAGAAGTTTAAACGTCGCCTCCGAAGTTTTGACAGTTGTCGTCATCGCAGATACAGTGACAGACTCAGAATTCGCAGCAGATTTAATACTCGTTTCAGAAGTGGCCATATTTATTTTAGCTAATCAGCTATTTTTATTTTTGCTTTCATTCTGATTCTAGATCGTAGTTTCGTTTTTGAAGAGGTTCACCTGAATTCCTACATCTTGAAACAATTGGTAAGGAATACAAATGTTTTCTCTTCTTCAAATACATACTTATATCAATTATGAGTGTCTATGTCATCAGAATATCGTTCTTATTAATCAACTAGCAGTATAGCCCAGCGTTGCTCGGGTGTAATGAAAGCTTTTATATATATATATATATATATATATATATATATATATATATATATATATAGGTGTTTGTGTGTGTGTCTGTTTATCTGCCTATATGTCTTTATTTTTTTCAGCCCTTTTATTTTAGTTTTTGCTTCGGATTTGGTTCTAAGTAGGTATAATTGTAGTTCTTAGTCTCGGCCATGATACCATTTACTCAGAGGACTTATTTAGCCTTAAACTATCGCCCGCTTCACACTCCACTCACATCTATTGAACAGGTGAAGAGGCTCATCCCTTGTTTCCTGTTTAGGATGCGGTTTCCGGTTTTCTCTTTTCCAATCTTTTCACTCTTTTCTCTCTTTATTTTTTTTCAATTGGAGTAGATAGACTAAACTATCGCCCGGTTCACACTCCACCCACGTCTATTGAACAGGTGAAGAGGCTCATCCCTTGTTCCCTGTTTAGGATGCGGTTTCCGGTTTTCTCTTTTCCAATCTTTTCACTCTTTTCTCTCTTTATTTTTTTTTCAATTGGAGTAGATAGACTAAACTATCGCCCGGTTCACACTCCACCCACGTCTATTGAACAGGTGAAGAGGCTCATCCCTTGTTCCCTGTTTAGGATGTGGTTTCCGGCTTTCTCTTTTCCATTCTTTTTACCCTTACGTAGTCCCCTGCGCATCAGTGGCGTTATCGCCTTGCTTGGGGTGATATGATTAAAAAAAAAATCAGTTTACGACGAAAAAAACTGATTTGATATCGATACCAGGAAATCAAAATTTGACTTGCATCCATTCATTTTTCTTTCAGTTTGCAGTTTCTCTTTAACTGGAAACAACGATTGCTTTTTAGTCTTTCGTGCCAACGTCCAAAGAGTCTGAACTCCAGGACCATGAATTAGTTTTAAAGCTTTCATGACACCCGAGCAACGCCGGGCTATACTGCTAGTGAATTATAAATGATATGATGTATAACTTGACCCTGAATGAAATTTACTCGGAAACGGATGTCTAAATCAATATAAATCATTAGCCATAGTTTTAAAGCTTTCATTACACCCGAGCAACGCCGGGCTATACTGCTAGTTAATAATATTATTTGCTTTTTGCATTATACATTAAGTGTCTATAATGGTATATCGGATGATATTGCGAAGTGAAGATTCGTTCTGTCTCTAATGATTTTTACGCCTCTAATGATTTTTAAAAAAATTATTTCATATTTAAGAACTTTATCTGAATAAATTTTCTATGTTTAAAGAAAGCAAGGATTCAATATAATTTAAAATCTGTTAAAGTTTGTTAAAAAATATTACATCTTAAAAATAAATGTTTTATAAATCAGTACTGAAAACAATTCCATTAAAATCGGTTGAAAACACTATTTTATATTCATTTGAAAGTGTCCGCTCACGAAAGCAATTTCACAGAAAAAGTGAATGTGAGCCCTACGCTTATCTTAATAAAAAATAAAAGTAAAACAAATTTCCAGGTAAAAAGAAATAATTTTTAAAATTTCGGCGCAATATATTTAGACTATCAACAATCACTTTGGTTTACCTACATTTATATCGTGTCCAGAGTAAGGTAGCCGGCCGGTCGAGATTCATTCGAGGGCCGGATGTGGCCCGCGGGTCTGAGGTTGCCGAACGCTGAAATAATGAGTAATGCCGCCCGTTTTCCTGAGTATTTTGTTTGAGAAGAGATACAATTTTTGGAAAGATGTGTTCAAATCTAAAAGTTGCATCGTTTGAAACTTGTTTAGCGTCAGTTCAAAGTGTGAGAGTATGGAATTCATATTCATAAGTAAGGCCTCTTACCCTGTAGCGTCTCTAATAGTGAAGAGATAACCATATTTGCACGTGTATTAAGTCGTATCTAATTGCCTGTTCAAAGGTGCAGAGTATCAGTTTGTACTTGGATAGCAGTGAGTTATACGAATTTTGATTCATAAGTAAGGCATCTTACCATGTTGCTTTACCAATAGTGAAGATTTGACCATATTTGTACGTCTATAGCTAAATCCTGTTCAAATGTGTTTTGTATCAATTCGCAGTGTGATGGCATTATTCAATACGAATTTTGATTTATGTGTAAGGCCTTCTACCATATTGCATCGCTAACAGTGAAGGTAGAACCATATTTGAAACTTGTTTAGTGTCAGTTCACAGTGTGAGGGCATTGAGTAATACGAATTTTGATTCATAAGTAAGGCCTCCTGCCATGCAACGTTGTTAATTGTGAATATTTAACCATAAATTTGTACGTGTATTAGATAATATCTAAAGTTCTGTTCAAATGTGCTTAGTATAAATTCGCAGTGTGACGGAATTGATTCAAAAGTGTTGTAACCTTGCTAGGGTTAACAAAATCACATCGTCAGTTACCTTTATAACTTTATTGGTTTCAACGAAACTCGACGTTAGTATTATAACTTCTACTTTAGTAAAGTTACTGTGTTAAATCACAGATACAAGTATAAATGATTTACTTTTTGTTGAATCCCATTTCAGTTGCCTTCATAAAATACTGTGTCAGGCATTTATTCTTCTTCCGACGCTGACACTCTCTAATCCCTCTATACCCATCTCGGCTGCTGGTGTTTATATACATCGCGTATATATAACACGTTAAAATTTCCTCCTCTCTCAGCCATGCGTCAATAGTTTAGAAGTAGACACTCCGACTGACTATCGAGTTTCGAAACCGGCTTGAAGCAAGTAGATGTCTCGCCACACTGATGAGCTAACACAGCGAAGCAGGCTTGTATGTGGATGACTCTTCGTTAACTTTCCCCCTATCTACCCCTTTTGTTTTTTCTTTCTTTTCCCCCTACGGCTTCTATTCCTGGGACACGGTTTAAATTTTAACGTTTAATTCTTTCACACAGACGTAATCTAAAATCTTCTTATATCGAGTCATGAATCTCTGTTTCTGCTTTTTCCTTTTTCTTATTTCTGACCGACAAATTTAAATAACTTTAACTCCTATTTTTAACTTCCTGTATACGGATATGTTTTTGGACTTTTTCGGTATGTGAATTTTTGCACCATATTTGAATTAATAAATTTTTGTTTTCGATCGTTGCTGATGAAGCGATAAATTTCTCACTGAAATGGCCATTCAACGAATTTAACTTTCGAAATTTTTTGACGCACTATATATATATTTGGCTCTGTAAATAGATAATACTTTTTACATGGAGTCCTTCACCTTAACCAATTTTAATATTAATAAAATGAATATTAATAGGATCAGGTTTTGGGGGTTTTACCTTTTGCTCATCCTTTTTGGATTATATATATATATATATATATATATTCTAAACATATGCTAGTAAATATAATAGACAATGAATGTCTATTATGTTTAATCATGAGCCGTTCTAAACGTCGTATTTTTGCTTTAATTTCAGTTGAAAATAAAGACAAAAATTCTCCAACATTTGGATAATTATTTATTGGTTTTCTTCTAAGCTTTCGGCTCACGTGAGCCATCTTCAGAGAGGTAGTTTATACTGAAATATTATAAAATCCACCATCACCGACGATTTTATTTTGTGTTGACATAAAATTCCGCTTGGCAACGGCAATAGTTACCAAAAATAATAAACGCTGTTCTTAAGTTTGCGATGCGGTTTTATGACGTCACACCGCGGGATAGCGCTAAATATATATATATATATTGATAGTTTAATACTTAATTTTTGGTCTTAATAGGGTTAGACCAGTACACATTTGTATTAAAAAGTGTTCTATACAATTACATTGTAGAACTTTTGAATATTTTTCATTTTTAAACGAGTTATTTTGCTACCTTGGTTTCTACCATGAGTGGTGTCTTCAGTTATTAAAAATCGCCTGAAGACACCACTCATGCTAGAAACCAAGTTAGCGAAATAACTCGTTTAAAACTGAAATATATATATATATATATATATATATATATATATTCATTCTACGTATCAAGGGACCCCAGCAGTACGATACCACTAATTACTAGGGAACGAGATCGACTGTGTTTACCCCCTTGCGATCTGTCTTCGAACTCTCGGCAGTGACACATTATTCCTATATGAAAAAATGTAAGGCCTCTTACAATGTTGAGTCGCTGATAGGAAAGACAGAACTGTTGTGTTGCTTCGTTTTGGTATAATTAGAAGATAACACAAACTTGAATTAATGATGTTTATTTTTGGTATAAAACTTTAGGTTTGTTGTGTTGCTTCGTTTTGGTATAATTAGAAGATAACACAAACTTGAATTAATGATGTTTATTTTTGGTATAAAACTTTAGGTTTTTACATCAAGTTACAACCTTTAAATTTTGTGTGGATACTGGAGCAGACTAGCTAAATTCTCTTCACTGTGGGATGCTAGTAGTAAACGAGCCTATCCCTTCTGGACTCTAGTGGTTAACTGATTAGCGTCCTACTCTTTTCAAATCTCCCATAAAATTATTGTCTTAACTCCTACTTCTTACTGCTACTCTTACTCCTACTCCTACCAAAAGAAACGGATCCTTATTTTGCCGCCCAATTTTGAATTCTTGGCGTCAGTGTGTCTATCTTTTTCTATTTTTAGAACACTCGCCATTTTATAAACCATAACAGAACCATATTTGTACGTGTATCAGTCTATAGCTAAATCTTGTTCAAATGTGTTTTGTATCAATTCGCAGTGTGACGGCGTTGTGCAACACGAATTTTGATTCATGTGTAAGACCCTCGCCTACCATATTGAGTCACTAATAGAGACGATAGAACCATATTTGTACGTGTATTAGGTTATATATAAAGTCCTGTTGAAACGTATTTAGTTTCAGTTGACGGTATCGAGCAGTAGACTTCGTAAGTTATGAGGTCAAGTTAGGTGAAGTAATGATTAGTGGTAGAAATTCACTGTTGCTCTCCATCCTTCGTACAACACTGAAGATTTGTCTTCGTCTGTCTTCTAGCTGTTCCCGAAATTGAAAGAGATGTTGAAAGGTCAACATTTTTCTTCCGATGCGAAATTCGAATTTCCCGTGTATTTTGGATTAAAAATAATCCTGGAACGGTTTTCATATTCGAAATGAATGAATGGATAGAAAACGTGCGATATTCTGCCACACTAAATGTTGAATATATTAAAAAAAATATGGTTATTTTTAAGATAAATTTAATTTTTTTGATAACAATTTCACTATTCTATCTGGTTCAAACTACATTTTATAGAGCTGAGGACTTTAGTAATCAATCAATCCACGTAATTTTGAAGATAAATAAATTTATTTTATTTTGATAGAATTTTTATTCTTCTATTCTTATTTTAAATTAATTTTCTCTTGATCAAATCGCGTAGGTTTACGATTCTTACGGCCGTATCTCATTGAAACAATCTTTTCTTCTTCTTCTTCTTCTTCTTCTTCTTCTTCTTCTTCTTCTTCTATGTGCCTTGTCCCTTCAGGACTTTGGCGATCATGGCCTTCCACATCTCCCTATCCATTGTACCTCTTAACACCTCCTCTTCTGAAGACTTAGATCACTGGTGCCCCCTAAATACGAATTTGCGCGAGATACTAGATTAGCAATTAGATCCCACCCTTTTACAGTGAAACCGATAAAATGCAGCCGTAACTTCTACTCTAACAGTTTCTTTCCTCGCACTTCCCGACTGTGGAATTCTCTTCCAAATGATTGCTTCCCCGACGGCTACAATCTCCAGGAGTTTAAATGTAAGGTCAATAGACACCTCCTAACACACTAACCTGCTCCCATTCTATCAAGCACTCTTCCCATCTGCCTAACCCTCATCCTCGCTATCCTTACTCATTTGTCACCTTCCTCCTGACATTCCCTATGTCTAACCACTCCTTCTCTTTACCTTCCCCTATGTAGCCCCATGCGCAATAGTGGCAGTGGAATGCCTTGCTTGGGGTGAGATGATTAAAAAAAAAAAACCACTCAACACCCGCTCCGCCATCCATCCGCTCAAATCCATCAAGTATAATGTTTCCCCTTGTCTCTTCTTTCTATTTGTTCCGTGAGCAACATATTTTCCAGGCTTACGACCTATCACGTTGAATACACCGGTTTTCGCTCGATCATCGAAGTTAAGCAACGTTGAGCCTGGTCAGTACTTAGATGGGTGACCGCTTGAGAATACCAGGTGCTGTAAGCGTTTAGTGACGGATTTGCGTTGTGGTGCATTGGATATCGGCTCGGAAAGAGAAATCGGCGAGCCGAATTCGAATTCCAGTTGAATATCCTGCATTCACTTAAGCACTGGTACCCTTGGGAAAGTTATTAATCCGTCCCTTCCCTCTAGTTATGGGTTAAATAACAAAGGTAAGACTTGGGGACCCTGCCCTTAAAAAACAAATCCCAATGAATCTTGATACTCGAAAAAGGAAAAAAGTATTACTAGACACAAAACTTATATAAAAACAACAATAAAATTGTTGAAAGAAAAAAAAAGATATTACCAGCAATAAATAAATAAAATTTAGTTGGCAATAAATGACTCGCCGAGGTTGATATGCCATAAAAAACACAAACATATTTTCCAAGCCCTCTTTCCTCATTTCATGTCCGAAAAACTTAAACTGTCTTTGCCTGATGTTAAATATCAGTTTCCATTTCATGTCTTTCGTCTCCAAAACATCTTCGTTGCTCACATGTTCTGTCCATGGCATTCTCAGCATCCTTTTGTAGAATCCACATTTCAGTTGCTTCAAGTCTTTTCTTCGTCTTGGATGAAATTGTCCAGTATTCGTTGCCATATTGAAGGACAGACATCACATGCAGGCAGTTCCTGATTACGCTAATGTCTTTTCCGAGTATTTCGAAGTTGCTGAGCGTCTGTCAGGTTTTTGTGGCATACTTTGCCGAATGCCTTTGCGTAGTTGATGAAACTCAGTTACACGCCCTTCTGAATTTGTATTGCCATTTCTGATAACATTCTAAGCATAAATATCGCGTTCCTTATTCCAGTGTGTTATGGTGCTCTTCTACGATGAATAGACTCTTCCACTTACTCTATATAATTACCTGCGTGGCTTCAAAGGGCAGTTAAATAGACAGCTAATGCGCAGTTAAAGCCATCTACTGTTCAGGCAATAAGCAGCGTAACTATACCATCAGGACTCCCTTATTTCTATTTACTTATTACTAACACTTCCTTTGTATATATTGTTCTTGTTATACTGATACACTGTTTTGAACCTAGCTTCCGTGTTCCGTGTCTTATTGATTCTGGGTATGACAATAAACTACATCCGGCAGCAAGGCCTCTGATTGGGAGGTTGTGAGGATCACGGAACTACCTCTTAATTGCTGTTGTTCCCAGGTCCACTGTGACCCGGGATGGTAGCACCTGTTAGAGTCCCAGCTATGGATAAATATTTTATACCCACACTGGGGTCAAAAGTATAAAAATAGACTTTTATAGAAATATATACATAAGAAAAGATTTTTATAGAAAAATATACATTTTTGAAGGAAAAATATTACCAACAATACATCTTTAAGGAAAAAATTATTACCATAACATATTTTTGAAGGAAAAAATATTATTACCAGCAATACATTTTTTAATACAAAACTAGAAGACGTCTTCAGTTTTCTAAAATAAAAAAATAATAATAATAAAAATGTTTTTTCAACAAAATCTGACTAAATCAACCTTCTCACTATAACTGAACATTAAAAAATACCTTAAAACTCTACTTTTTTGGCATTAAATAACCCACAGTGGTTGATATGCCATTAAACAAAACTCAAACTCAAAATCTGACTAAATCAACCTTCTCACAATAACGGAACATTAAAAAAATATCTTAAAACCCTACCTTTTTAGCATTAAATAACCCACAGAGGTTGATATGCCGTTAAACAAAACTCAAACTCAAAATCTGACTAAATCAACCTTCTCGCTATAACTGAACATTAAAAAACAAATACCTTAAAACCCCCACCTTTTTGGCATTAAATAACCCACAGAGGTGTTGATATGCCGTTAAACAAAACTCAAACTCAAACCGTGTCTTACTTCTGGTCAAACCGGTCACTACAACTTTGCGGCGAAGTTTCGCCACAACAACACAGCGTCCTTGACGAAACCGCGTTGTTCTTGTCTTATCTCTGGTTTGATTCTGTTGCACTCTCTACAGTATGTTGGTGGTTACCTACTTGGGAATACCAGTTTCTGTAAGGTTGGATGCGTGAGTGGTTTAATGGATAATGGCTCAGAACTTTTAATCAGAGAGTCGAGCTCCAATCCTCCTTGGGTTTGTTATATTCACATATGTGCAATTACTCTTGGAAAATATACAAACTTTTATTAGTATCTAGAAAAAAATTCTGGCTTTAAATAACCAGAAAATGCTGATAAACAGTAGAAAACGATTCCTGTCATCGTAGGTTTATAAAGAAATGACTTTATTTAATTTTGATAGTGGTTTCATAGTTCTTTCTGTTCTATGTTTCTTTTAGAGATTTCCGGAGTTTATTTGTCAATCATCGGTTGTATTGTCATAGAAATATATAAAGAAAGATGCATATATATTTATTTTAAAGTATGTATCTTTACAGGACTATTTTTCTAAAAAAAAAAGATTATGTTTAGTCATTTTCTATTTTATCTATTACGCACAGCTATATCCGGTATTAGGCTTAACTTCTTCCGATTCAAAGCGGCGTCTACCTCATCTGCAGGTTTCTTTTGCAAAACAACCTCCATTAATTACTAAATTGAATTAGTTCAGCTCTGGCAAATCTAAGCTTCATATAATCCCTGATAGGATTCTTAATTTGTTATCCTTGTTTTCTTGTTTTCTCTCCGATGCCAAAAGAGTAAAAGCTTCATTATTAGCCAACGTTTGATTTTCATTTAACTTTTGTATTTCGTTCTTCATTTTGGTTTGACTTTGCGTAGGAATATTTAGAACAATTGCTGCACACTGTTGCTGCTGTAGCTCATTAGTAGTTGAGCAGTTTTATGCAGGACATGCAGATCCATCCAGAACGGTTGCAAAAGTAAGTTTATACGTGTTTTATTCTCTTGCCCAGCCCTGAGTTTGTTTTCGGAGGTAGAGACGGCTCTATGGATAACTAGCAGTATAGCCAGGCGTTGCTCGGGTGTAATGAAAGCTTTAAGACTAATCCATGGTCCTGGAGCTCAGACTCTTTGGACGTTGACACGAAAAACTAAAAAGCAATTGTTGTTTCCAGTTAAAGCGAAACCGTAGATTGAAAAAAACGGAATGGATGTAAGTCAAATTTTGATGTCTTGGTATCGATATCAAATAAGTTTTTTCGTCGTAAACTGAATTTTGAAGGCTAAATAAGTCCTCTGAGTAAATGGTATCATGGCTGAGACTAAGAACTACAATTATACCTACTTAGAACCAAACCCGAAGCAAAAACTAAAATAAAAGGGCTGAACAAAATACAGACATACAGGCAGATAAACAGACAGACACACAAACATCTTATATATATATATATATATATATATGTATATATATTATCGATTTTCTGCACTATTGTAAGAACTGCAACCTTGAAACTTCTGAATATCGTTTCTCACGTCTTTGTCTATGAGTGTATCAAATTTGATTAAAATCGGACCACACCTTCTATAACCCGATTTTTTCGATTATCGATTTTCGATATTTATCGGGGGTACCTCGACACAAAACTTAGCTAAGGACACTCGCAGACGCTTATAGTACAACTGTGTAAATTTTCAAGAAAATCGGTTCAGCCGTTTCGGCGTCTATAGGTAACGGACGCACACACACACACACACACGCACACACACATACACACAAAGTTCCATTTATAAATAAGTTTAGATAGATGAGCCACCATCTCTCTTCGTTTTTGGTTACTTTCAGACCAAAGATAATGGTCTGTAGGACTTAAATTTCTTTCTTCTTGGTGTGACTTTGCGAATGAAGATCAAGAAAAAATGACTATGCACGTCTGCTGCAGGCTTGCTTGTGGCTAATCATTTCCATGCAGTACAAGCAGATCCGCCCAGAACAGTTGCAAGGGAAGGTGTGTTCGTGGTTTGTTGCTCTGGTGACACGAGTGACATGATTTTACCCCTATATTCTCTTGTCTATCAAACCAGCCCTGAGTTTATTTTCAAAGGAAGAGACGGCCTTAAGAACAGTGAGTCGCTATATATCATTTGCGTTTACGTGAGACCATTGACGATGGCCGAATTGATTTAAATTTCATTCTTCTTGGTTTGATTTTGTAAACGAAGATCGACGAAGAGGACTCTCTACATCTGGTATTATCACTTATTTCGAGGATTTCAAAACCATTTAGATGGCCTTAGGTTAACATGACGAGAGGAGATTGAACATGTGTTAGATTCATATTTCACATGAAAACCTAAAGAATTTTACAAACGAGGCATTTATAAATTCGTTGACAAATGGAATCAAGTTATAAAGAGCAAAGGTCGTTATTGTTATGAATAAAGATTTTCAAAAACGCACAGTTTTTCATTTTCAAGATGAAAATTTAAACCGGCAAAAACTTTTGCACCGACCTGATACTTCCAGTTTTCAGCGAATAATAAGAATAGAACAAGAACAGTACGCTTACAATCTCGGTCACAATGACTTGGGACTTCATGCCAAAACAACCATCCACGGCCTGTGAACAGTTCCGTCGACGCAAGGACTGGGTCAGTCTGTAGAATAGTTTTCCGGCACCAAGAGATTACTTTCACTATCACTACAATGAAAAACCAGTTTCGGGTCTCGGGTCTTTGTTTTATTTGCTGTTTATTTTTTAACTTTTTTTTCAATAAAAGTAGATTGGTTTGCCTATTTCCTCCCCGGTCTTTTGAACAGAAGTAAAAGTTTATCCCTGATCTCCTATTCAAGATTGAGTTTCCAGTTTATTTTAAAGTACATTACCTCAAATGGTACAGTGAATATGTATCTTAACATATTTATAAATGGAACTTTATCTGTGTGTGTGTGTGTGTGTATCCGTTACCTATAGACTCCGAAACGACTGAACTAATTTTCTTGAAAATTTACACAGCGTCTGCGAGTGTTCTTAGCTTGAGTTTGTGTCGAGGTACCCCTGATAAATATCGAAAATCGATAATCGACAAAAATTGGGTTATAGAAGGAGTGGTCCGATTTTAATCAAATTGATAAAACTCATAGACAAAGACATAAGAAACGATATTCAGAAGTTTCAAGGTTGCAGTTCTTACAATAGCGCAGAAAATTTGATATCGATACCAGGAAATCAAAATTTACCTCACATCCATTCATTTTTCTTTCAGTCTACGGTATCGCTTTAACTGGAAACAACTATTGCTTTGTAGTCTTTTGTGTCAACGTCCAAGGGGTCTGAGCCCCAGGACCATGAATAAGTTTTAAAGCTTACATTACACCCGAGCAACGCCGGGCTATACTGCTAGTATATATATATATATATATATATATATATATATATATATATATGGAATGATTTGTTTGAACATTATTTTTGATCGATACTCGTATTTAAGTAGATATTCTGTTTATAATCAAACAATATTATATATTTATTTCTACCGGCCTGATTGTTATGAAATAAATATATAACACTGTTTGATTATAAAAAGAATATCTACTTAAATTCGAGCATTGATAAAAAATAATCTTCAAACATATCATTTCAAATTGTCGGTTGTTTATAACCAATTTCGTTAACCTTCGTTAATTTCCGTAACATGTTTACATTTGTTGCCATTACGATACATTTCAGAGCACATATGGTTATTACGATGAATTTGAAAGTTGTAGCTTAATTTAACTTCTTTTAGACTGATGGTCATTCGTGGTCGAGAGGTCTAAGACACGCCAGATCACATAGTGGCTTCGACTATATGGATAGGGGTTGCAGGTTCAAATCCTGCCGAATGACATAGATTTTCGTAACAAAGATTTATCGCAATTAATCAGGCTGGTAGAAATAAATATATAATACTGTTTTATTATAAACAGAATATCTACTAAAATACGAGTATTGATAAAAATAATGTTCAAACAAATCATTTCAAATTGTCGGTTGTTTATAACCAGTTTCGTTAATTTCCGATATATATATATATATATGTATGTGTGTGCGTTGTGGGGTAGTTTTCGCACTGAAGTTATAATCGTGCTATGTCGGTTGCTAATCGATTTAACGCACCCTAAATGTTAGGAACTTGGCAATCTTCCACTAAGAGATGACTCCTTAGTATTCGGCTAACTGCCGGCTGATATCAACTGCCTAGTAGCTCTACTGAACTCCAATAGAACTCTAAAGGACTCTCTAGAACTTTTAAGAACTCCCACGAACATAGAAGGGAGAGTCCATTATATGAGGAATAGGTGTTTCACCATAACAATATATATATATATATATATATCAACATGTTACGGAAATTAACGAATTTTAACGAAACTTGGTTATAAGCAACCGACAATTTGTAATGAATTATTCCCCTATGTAAATAGGGGTGGCAGGTTCGAATCCTGCTGGATAGCACACATTTTCGTAAAAAAAAATTATCGTAAATAATGAGGCCGGTAGATATAAATATAAAATACTGTTTAATTAAAAACAGAATATCTACTTAAATACGAGTATCGGTAAAAACAATGTTCAAAATTATATATATATATAATGTAAAATGATTCATTTTATATATATATTTTCTAATCAACATCATGGAAAATGCTTTACATCACACACACACACACACACACACACACACACACACATATATATATATATATATATATATATATATATATAAAACGTGAGGTATTTTACATGATGCTGAACACTTTTGTTATTTCTTGACTGCAATAAAGCCCCTCCGGGCATTAACTTTAAAAATCGTTATGGAGAAAGATCAATTTAAAATGGGCTCAAGCTGAAAGGCTTAAATAGCAGGTGATACAGTGAATCTGTAACTGTTCAATTAGTGGAAATCGTTATTGATAATTCGTCCTATTAATACAGAGAATTTCCCCTCACAAAAATAAAATTGTTAACGCTGACAAAAGTTAGCGGCGGAGTGAAGAAGAAATAAATTCTATGGTTAATAATTCCTTAGACGTAATTAACTTCTATTTTTCTCGGATAAAGTTGTAGGAAAGATCTTTTCTGCTGAAAATTGGCAGAAAAAAAAATCTAGAATCGCAATGATGTATCATTAAAATGTTCCAATTAAGAATTCAAAAAAAAAAAAAATGAAACCCGTTTCTGCTTTTTCGGTAACGGAAAACTATATTTGAATATATTAAGATTTTAATGTATATCACTATCATGATTAATGTAGAAATACATACAAGCAAACTTGCATATCTATCTATCTATCTATCTATCTATCTATCTATCTATCTATCTATCTATCTATCTATCTATCTATCTATCTATCTAGTCTGTACGTTTCTCTCTCTTTTTCTATCTATCTATCTATCTATCTATCTATCTATCTATCTATCTATCTATCTCTCAGTCTGTACGTTTCTCTCTCTTTTTCTATCTATCTATCTATCTATCTATCTATCTATCTATCTATCTATCTATCTATCTATCCTATGTCTGTACGTATCTCTCTCTTTTTCTATCTATCTATCTATCTATCTATCTATCTATCTATCTATCTATCTATCTATTTCTATCTATCTATCTCAGTCTGTACGTTTCTCTCTTCTATCTATCTATCTATCTATCTATCTATCTATCTATCTATCTATCTATCTATCTCAGTCTGTACGTATCTCTCTCTTTTTGTATCTATCTATCTATCTATCTATCTATCTATCTATCTATCTATCTATCTATCTATCTATCTATTGTCTGTACGTATCTCTCTCTTTTTCTATCTATCTATCTATCTATCTATCTATCTATCTATCTATCTATCTATCTATCATCTATGTCTGTACGTATCTCTCTCTTTTTCTATCTATCTATCTATCTATCTATCTCAGTCTGTACGTATCTCTCTCTTTTTCTATCTATCTATCTATCTATCTATAGATAGATAGAAAAAGAGAGAGATACGTACAGACATAGATAGATAGATAGATAGATAGATAGATAGATAGATAGAGAGAGATACGTACAGACATAGATAGATAGATAGATAGATAGATAGATAGATAGATAGATAGATAGAAAGAAAAAGAGAGAGATACGTACAGACATAGATAGATAGATAGATAGATAGATAGATAGATAGATAGATAGATCTATCTATCTATCTATCTATCTATCTATCTATCTATCTATCTCATTCTGGTCATATCTATCTGTCTATCTCAACCGGATTTGGGCGCCTCGGCGTAGTGTAACTGTTACCAAACCTGTTTTACTAGAACCTATTACAACTGAGTAGTGAGTTCGATCCTCACTGAGTACACTATACGGCGCTTAGAAAATCAACTATCTTAATCGGATCTCATTTCTATCTTTTCATTAGAAAGAAATTTATAAACATATGTATTTATGTTATGCATAAAATAAGTTTAAGTTAGAGCCAAAATCCTATGATAGAAATATGCCATAAATTACTTTCAAATTAAAAATGTAAAGAAAAGAACGAAATGAAAAGGAAAGGAAACAAGAACAAAAGATAAAAGAGAACAAAAAAAAGAAAAAGAAAAAGAAAAAGAAAAATAAAAAACAAAGAAAAATAAAAAAGAAAGAAAAATAAAAAAGAAAGAAAAAGAAAAAGAAAGAAAAATAAAAAAGAAAGAAAAAAGAGACAAAAAGAAACGAGATCAAGAAGAAAACGTGAAAGAAATAAAAGCAAAAAAAAAAAAAAAAATTAAATGGAAAGAAAAAATAAATATATTTACTAAATGAACTCATGTAGATGTCTTTGTGTTGGTTATTTATATAAGTGTGTTCATACACATGCACACATACATACACACACGCACGCACGCATATCTATCTCTATACAATTATGCTATGATAGAAATATACAATAAATTACTTTCACAATTAGTCAGATTCAACCAACTGATGCTGCTAAAATTTTCCATAAATAATAAGCATTTTATCATGTTGATTTCAGCTTATATCGATCCTCATAAGAAATATTATAACAGTTACAGCCGCTACACGCTGATTGACCAATTGTAAAAAAAATCAGCAGTCTCATTTTTGCATTGCTTGTGGTGATATATATGTGTTATAGTTTCTGTGTGGGGCACGTGTAATGTCTGCATATAATTTTGTATATGACTTATCGGTATAAAACTCTCTCTGTGATCAAAGCACGTTAATTATTCCTTTTCTTTCATCTATTCTGTTCCATTCGTGAAATAAGGTGTTATTATATCATGCCTATAATAATGCCCATAATTTTGAAAAGAGAGACAGAGGGAATGTTCATTCTTACATAGCAGTACTCATTAACTGCTGACTTCTCCGAAGTCATGTGATATTAGCTTCCATTCCAAGCCCTATCTATTCATATAAAGCATATAAAATGAGTAATATACAAATTAAATAGAATATATATATATATATATATATATATATATATATATATATATATATATGGGGTGTAGATAAAGAAGTATCCAAAGGAGTGTCCTGTACAGAAAGTGGTAGGATAACTCTCTAGTAGAGCTCTCTCTCTCTCTCTCTCTATATATATATATATATATATAGAGAGAGAGAGAGAGAGAGAGCAAAGATATGTAAAAATTAAGACAAACACGTTATTCCATGGTTAAGTGGGAGTTTAGGCTTATTTCAGGCGAACCATCATCAGCTTCCGTCTTTATTGTACAGAAGATTTTACACGAATGAAATTCACAAATAAAGACCCCCTACAAAAAAACAAAAAAAAAACACAGAAACAGAAATAAAAATAAAGATCACTCACTTAAAAGTGAAAAACGAAAGAAAAAGTTCATCATTACATCAGTTAGGCGAATACACACACATACATACAAAAACATATATACACACGTATACACAACCACGACATATAATCAAAGAGCACGCGTAAGAACAGGTGTCAACTGAAAGATTCTCTACGTAAGTCAGTCAAACTGCTGACACATTGATTTGGAAAGTAAAAAAAGGGGTTGGGAAGAGAGAGAGAGAGAGAGAGAGAGAGAGAGAGAGAGAGAGAGAGAGAGAGAGAGAGAGAGCGTTAACGAAAAAGAGCAAGTGTTTTTATGAGCGTAAAACGAAAAAGGAAAAGAAAAAAGAAGACGAGAATAAACTTAAACATGAAAGAAAAGATGATAGAAAAAATGTATATATTAACGGTGAAAGGATAAGAAATTACAGTTTAAAAATTAAGAAAATTAAATATATTTAAGAAATAGTTAATCAATCCGTTGTAATCGTAATTACCACCACTATAAAATAATTATACTAATTATTCAGTCAACAAAACAATTAAAATACGATATAACGTTCATAATGCAAAAAAAAAAAAAGAAAATTTAATTTTAAAAATAAATTTAATTACTCAATTTAAATTTAATTGTTTAAATTTAATTATTCAATTTAAAAATAAATTTTACATATTAACGGTGAAAGGATAAAAAATTAGAGTCTAAAAAAATTAAGGATTTAAGATATTAAGTTAGTCAATCCGTTGTAATTACAATTAACAGCACACCATTATATAATCAAAATTATACTAATTATTCGGTCACCAATACAATTATAATACAATATAACGTTAATAATGTAGGAAAATTATTCAGTCAGCGATACAATTATAATACAATATAACGTCAATAATGTAGGAAAATTATTCTGTCAGCGATACAATTATGATACAATATAACGTCAATAATGTAGGAAAATTAATCGGTCAGCGATACAATTATAATACAATATAAGGTTAATAATGTAGGAAAATTATTCGGTCAGCGATACAATTATGATACAATATAACGTCAATAATGTAGGAAAATTATTCGGTCAGCGATACAATTATAATACAATATAACGTCAATAATGTAGGAAAATTATTCAATCAACGATACAATTATGATACAATATAACGTCAATAATGTAGGAAAATTATTCGGTCAGCGATACAATTATGATAAAATATAACTTTAATAATGTAGGAAAATTATTCTGTCAGCGATACAATTATGATACAATATAACGTCAATAATGTAGGAAAATTAATCGGTCAGCGATACAATTATAATACAATATAACGTTAATAATGTAGGAAAATTATTCACTCAACGGTACAATTATGATGCAATATAACGTTAATAATCTAGGAAAATTATTCAGTCAACGATACAATTATAATACAATATAATGTTAATAATGTAGGAAAATTATTCAGTCTACGATACAATTATAATACAATATAATGTTAATAATGTAGGAAAATTATTCGGTCAACGGTACAATTATAATACAATATAAGGTTAATAATGTAGGAAAATTATTCAGTCAACGATACAATTATAATACAATATTACGGCTTTCTCTTTTCCAATCTTCTCATTTTGTTTTTTTTTTCAATTGGAGTAAATAGATCTATCTATCGCCCGGTTCACACTCCACCCATGTCTATTGAACAGGTTAAGAGGCTCATCCCTTGTTCCCTGTTTAGGATGTGGTTTCCGGCTTTTTCTTTTCCAATCTTCTCACTTTGTTTTTTTTTTCAATTGCAGTAGATAGATCTATCTATCGCCCGGTTCACACTCCACACACGCCTATTGAACAGGTGTAGAGGCTCATCCCTTGTTCCCTGTTTAGGATGTGGTTTCCGGCTTTCTCTTTTCCAATCTTCTCACTTTGTTTTTTTTTTCAATTGCAGTAGATAGATCTATCTATCGCCCGGTTCACACTCCACACACGCCTATTGAACAGGTGTAGAGGCTCATCCCTTTTTCCCTGTTTAGGATGTGGTTTCCGGCTTTCTCTTTTCCAATCTTCTCACTTTGTTTTTTTTTTCAATTGGAGTAGATAGATCTATCTATCGCCCGGTTCACACTCCACCCACGTCTATTGAACAGGTTAATAGGCTCATCCCTTGTTCCCTGTTTAGGATGTGGTTTCCGGCTTTATCTTTTCCAGTCTTTTCACTATTACGTAGCCCCCCTGAACATCAGTGGCGTTACCGCCTTGCTCGGGTGCAACGATTAAAAAAAAATAAATAAAAAAATAACTATATAATATCAGAAAGAATATCTAAAAAGGGCCAGATACTAAAATGAAAAAAGAAAAATACAATATAACTCTATAAGAATAGGATTTCGACAGGAAAGTAATACCATAGACATATGTAAACCCGTTTATATAAAGTCATCGACACATATAACAACAGGATACAAATAAATAATAAATATTCCGTAAGATAGTATCCGACAAAAGATATAGTGATGTGTGGGAAGGCCTCAGAGGAAAGAATGAGGGGCTAAAAGTTTAACATAATTTAAAGCGGCTCTTATGTCGACATTTAAAAACCAGCTCCTTCCTTAGATTTAGTAGGTCCTATTGATTTTTGTATTTGATAATGGTGATTTTTTCATTAAGGCAAAATGACGAACTTTTTCTTTAATTTTTCACATTTAGGGGAGTGATTTTTATTTTATTTCTTTTTTTGTGTTTTTTAGGGTCTTTATTTGTGAATTACATTCGTGTAAAATCTTTCGTACAATAAAGAAGCTGATGACGGTTCGCCTGAAATAGGCCTAAATTTCCGCCTAAACATTGAATAACGTATCTATCTTAATTTTTACACATATATATATATTCCATGAATTGACTGAGTAAAAGATTTCGGCCACCTAATAAAAAAACAAGCCAGATGCAGTGTTTAAATCAGAAAAAAAGTTAATTATATAATGTTGAATTCAAGAAGTTAATTGATAATATTTTATATGGCTTCCTATGACTTGCATAATTGCTTCAGTGTACCCGAGATAAGATGCGTACAAATCTTTCACTGTTATCACATGTACTAGATACAATTTCCGTGGTTGGACCCCCACTGCTTAAAATCACATGAATCCTTCTGACAAATTCAAATTATTTAGTTCTGATTTAAGTCAGATAGATTTAAACTGATTGTGATAGATGATAGGTATATAGATAGATAAATATAAATCAATTGAAAGAGATAGATAAATAGATAAGAATCGATTGATACATACATATATATATATATATATATATATATATATATATATATATATATATTGTGATCCGTATACAGTCCTGTTTTGCTGTACCACAGTTTAGTACGGCTAGACATCCGATTGTTTCGGCGCACTGCGGAGGAAGGCATATTTTAGCGTGCTGCATACACAATGTAAACAAACGTCAAGTAGCTAAAGAACGAACCGTAAACAGCAGTGAGTAGCCACTGTTTTTAAAATCTATCATTTCCACAGTGATCAATTGATGTGATATATATATATATATATATATATATATATATATATATATATATATATATATATATATACACGCTACTTTTCAAAAACAGCAGAAATTAAATTACCTTAATGTCAAAAGATGAGGTTAAAATAGCAACAGCGGAAACAAGACCCCCCCTTGAGAATGGCCACAGAATTAGTTGAAAGCGTTCGAAAAATTTATTGCGGAACATTTTTACATTCTTTATTTCTAAGCAAAAGGAAACATGTTAGAATACTGGAAAAATTAAATAAAAAACTTCCTTGTCTTCCTTGTCAGTCATTTTCAACGAAGCATGCTTAAAAGAAACGTCGCTTCCCAATATATATATATATATATATATATATATATATATATATATATATATATGTTATGTCGTGAGTAAGAATAAATAACTCAACCACAGGAATAGGTTAATTGTTGTATTCTGTGAAAATAGTATTTACAAAGGTTATTAGTATCCAATACAAGGATAGAGGTTAATCGTCTCAACCGTCGTAAGACGTAGTATGAGCAATGGGTACTTCCGGGTCGTCACCGGAAGTCTACGACTGACTTATCGATCGGCTGCTCGGCATACTCTACTACGTAGATGCCACCATTACTTTACATAGTAATGGAATAGTCCATTATAGCCGAATAGGCGCGGGCGTCCCAACATATTGTTTAATACTTAGTTTTTGGTCATAATAGGGTTAGACCAGTACACATTTGTATTAAAACGTGTTCGATACAATTATATTGTAGAACTTTTGAATATTTTTTATTTTTTTCAAATTTTTATTCCATTTTTATTATAAATTCTACAATATAATTTTAATACAAATGTGCACTGGTATAACTCTATTATGATTACAAGAGCGTTCTTAAAAAGAAAAACGGTAAACAGTAAAATCAGTTATTAAAAATCGCCTGATGACACTTCTCATGGTAGAAACATGGATAATGAAATAATTCGTTTAAAAATAGAAGATATATATTGTCGTTTTTGTTTTCTGTCCCACACTTCTTTCCCTCTGCGCATTTTCTCACTTTTTCCTCTTTGTTAAGCCCAGATGTTGTGTGATCTATCTATCTATCTATCTATCTATCTATCTATCTATCTTTTACTTCCTACCTAATTTAGGGTCTATTTCTCTCTTAACCGTTTTCATTGGCTCTTTCCTCTCTTTTCTTTATTTCTCTCTTGTTTTCCTCTTTGCTTTTTATTTCCTCTGTGTCCTTCTCTTCCCTCTTTCTTTCCTTCTTTTTGATTTCTCTTTTTTCTTTCTCATCTTTCCTACCCTCTTTACCTCGTACGAAAAGTTTTCCAAAAATAAAAGTGAGTTTTTTAAAATTTTCTTGTTAAAAATAACGTTTATTACCATCGTTATTAACTACCCCAAAGATGAAGAAGATATTTTTTTTAATCATTTCACCCCAAGCAAGGCGGAAATGCCACTGATGTGCAGGGGGCTACATAACTGTAAAAAGATTAATTAGAAAAGAGTGAGGAGTACAAACTAGTTAGAAAGGAACAATAGAAAGCTAGGAAAGCAGGTGCGATGACAGATACATAGGTGGAGAGAAAGGGAAGGTTATACGGGGTGGGGAGCGAGCTAGAGTCCAGTGGTTAGTAGATGAGTATTGACTTTGCATTTAAATTTCTGGAGGTTGTAGCCGTCAAGAAAGCAAGAATATGGGAGCGAGTTCCACAGGCGGGAAGTGCGAGAGAGGAAGCTGAAGGAGTAGAATTGTCGTCTGCATTTGGCTAACCTGACTGTGAATGGGTGGGATCCACTTGAAGCAATAGAAATGTGGTTTTACAAGAAGATGCTGAAGATACCATGAACTGAACATGTGAACAAGAAAAGATTTTGGAGAAACTGGAAACAAACAGGAAACTTATACTTAGCATCAGGAAGAGGCAGTTATAACTTCCGAAGTATGTAATAAGAAAGGAGTGCTTGGAAAATCTGATACTCACAGGACAGATTGAGGGCAAGATAAGCAGAGAAAAAACAGCGCGTAATGTATTTGAACTTGAGTAAATGGGTTTGAGTGAAATAACAAAAAGATATATAAAGAGCTACACGTGGTAGGAAGTTGTGGAGGGTCATGAGCGCCTAGGTCCTGAAAGGAAATTGCACATAGAAACGAAAAATTAACTTCAGTAAATGGATGGCAAAACAGGGTTTGTGAGAAAAAGACAAAACTTGTTAAGAGATACAAGGGAAGGGAAGATGAGGAGGTCCATGATCGCTTACGTCTTGAAGCGACACCGCACATAAAAAATGACGATTTCTTTATGTTCACTTTTGTTTTCTTTTCTTTTTTGTCTATTTTGTCTAACATTTAGCGACTTTTGTTAATGACGTACTATTTCCGGTTCCGTTTCCAAACGGACCAATGAGAATTGTTGGTTTTACTGACTTCGTTATCACGCAGAAATTGCATTGTGTTATTCGAATAACTTCCAAACTTAGGACAACCACCACCAAAAAAACAAAGCAAAAAACAAAAAACAAACAAACAACCCCCCCCCCCCCCAAAAAAAAAAACAAGCAAAAACAAAAAAAAATTCGAAAAACAATTTCTCACTGACCTTTTCTTTGGGCTATCTCTAAGAACACAACTGGGAAAAGTGACTTATAACATTTGTTACCTCCAAAACCAAATTAGTATCGTTTCCTCACCACCGAACAGACCTACAATTTTCGCAATCATGCAGAACAGTTTCGCTCTCAGCGAAAGTACAACAATTAATCATGAATCTCTGTTAAAAAAAAACATTGGCATTAAAGTTCATATACAGGATGATTAAAAAGCATCTATCTACTTTAAAATACATATAATTTATTTATTAACCATAAATTTTAAAAGAAATGTATCTGAGAGAAAAGGATTTAGTATGAGGTTTTATTTAAAATTCGATATGCGCATCAGATTTTGCTAACAAATTCTTGTGCCGCCCAGAAATGGCGTCAATTTCACTAGGAAATCTTAATGTATGAAAAGAATAACTTCTTGTATTTACCCTTCAAGTTCTCCAAAGTCTTGGTTTGGAAATTCCTACTATAACCCCAAAGAAAAATACAGAGGGAATCAGGTCAGAACTTATAGACATCCATGCTTAAAATCATCCTCTATCTCTCTCTCTCTCTCTCTCTCTCTCTCTCTCTCTCTCTCTCTATCTATCTATATATATATATATATATATATATATATATATATATATATTAATCATTTCACCCCGAGCAAGGCGGAAACGCCACTGATGTGCAGGGGGTTACATAAATGTAAAAAGATTAATTAGAAAAGAGTGAGGAGTACAAACTAGTTAGAAAGGAACAATAGAAAGCAGATGACAGATACATAGGTGGAGAGAAAGGGAAGGTTATACAGGGGTGGGGAGAGAGCTAGAGTCCAGTGGTTAGTAGATGAGTATTAACTTTGCATTTAAATTTCTGGAGGCTGTAGCCGTCAGGAAAGCAAGAATACGGGAGTGAGTTCCACAGGCGAGAAGTGCGAGAGAGGAAGCTGCAGGAGTAGAATTGTCGTCTGCATTTGGCTAACCTGACTGTGAATGGGTGGGACCCAGTTGCCAGTCTGGTTGCACGGGTAAACACCTGTTGAGGAGGCATCAGTGACTTAAGCTCATCCGAGCAGAAGCCATGAAAATATTTATAGACGAGACAGAGGGAGGCCACATTTCGACGATGGGAAAGTGGCTGCAGTCGAGTCGCCAGATCAGTACCTATCACATTACAGACTCTCCTTTGGAGCTTGTCAAGAACACTGAGGAGAACGGCAGGGGTGCTTGACCATAAATGGCAGCAGTACTCCATGCACGGACGGATGGTTGACTTGTATATATGCAGGATGGATTCAGGTGGAAAAAACATCCTGGATCGACATAGTGACCCAACCTTCTTAGCAGCAGATTTTGCTATGGATTCAATATATATATATATATATATATATATATATATATATATATATATATATAAATGAATAAGGAACGAAGAAAATAATTGCAACGTTCAAAACATTAATTTAAAACAGTGCTCAATATAAAAGTAGAGCAATGAATATTTATTATTAATTATTAGTTTAGAACATTTACAAACTACAAACAACTACAAAATTGTTCATTTTGTTTCTACATTGAATAAACAATGTCGCATCAGGTAATTAATAATGATGATAATAAACGTTTTATTGAAAAAAAAACAAAAAACACCACTTTTATTTTTGGAAATCTTTTTGTACGATGTAAGAAGATATTAAAAAAATAAGAATGGCAAAAAGAAAGAGGGCGAAAAAAACAAAAAACAAGATGAGAAATCAAGAAAGGGAAGGAAAGAGGAAAGGGAAAGACATAGAGGAAACAAAATCAAAGAGGAGAACAAATGGAAAAGCACTGAGAGGAAAGAGCCAATGAAAACGGCAAAGAGAGGAATACTTTAAATTTAGGTAGGAAGTAAATTGTAGACAAATATAGATATCGGTTATATGTTGTCTGGGCTCAAGTCTTTTTTGCATTAAAAAATAAGAACCACACCTCTATAAAAGAAAAAGGAAACAGAGAGGAAAAGGAAACGCACAAAAAAGAAGCAGAACGTAAAGAGGAAAACAAAGAGGAGAAAGTGAGAAAATACAGAGGGAAAAAAAAAAGAGACAAGAGAAACGGCTAAGAACTAGAAATTTCAAACTTCGGCCGGCAATAAATTGCAGACAGATACAGATATCGTTTACATTGTTTCAAACTAAATTCTTTGGGGTTAAAAAAATGATGAAATCCCGTACACAAACAAAGAAATTATTCATAAAACGTAAATTAGAGGATATTTAAAAATATAACACAAAGATATAAATTCATTAGCGCTAATATGATAGAATAAATTAGAGAAATAAAATAAAAGAAATAAAATTAAAATTAAAAGAAATTAAAATGAATATTAAAATTAAAATTTAAGGCAGTAAATAGATCGCAATTTCTAATAGAAAAGAAAGATAAAATAACATAAGCAGAGAGATCATATGGTTAAAGTAAATTATTAAAATAGTAAGATTAATACTGTAAAAGTTTCCAATTACTATCATAAATTATTAACTACCTGATGAGACATTGTTCTTTCAATGTCGAAACAAAATGTAGAATTTTGTAGTTTGTACATGTTCTAAAGTATAATTAATATATATATATATATATATATATATATATATATATATATATATATATATATATACTAGCATTATAGCCCGGCGTTGCTCGGGTGTAATGAAAGCTTTAAAACTAATCCATGGTCCTCGAGCTCAGACTCTTTGGAAGTTGGCACGAAAGACTAAAAACAATAGTTGTTTCCAGTTAAAGCGAAACCAGAGACTGAAAGAAAAATGAATGTATGTAAGTCAAATTTTGATTTCCTGGTATCGATATCAAATATGTTTTTTGCGTCGTAAACTGAATTTTGAAGGCTAAATAAGTCCTCTTAGGAAATGGTATCATGGTTGAGACTAAGAACTATAATTATACTTACTTAGAGCCAAACCCGAAGCAAAAACTAAAATAAAAGGGCTGAAAAAATACAGACATACAGGCAGATAAACAGATACACACACAAACATCTTGCCTTTTATATATATATAAAAATGAAAATTGAAAATTCTCAATATCGTTTCTTATGTCTTTGTCTACGAGTGTATCAAATTTGATTAAAATCGGGCCACTCCTTCTATAACACTTTTTTTTCGATTATCGACACAAAACCTAAGAACACTCGCATACAGTTTATCGTACAACCGTGTAAATCTTCAAGAAAATCTGTTCAGCCGTTTCGGTGTCTATAGGTAACGGACACACACACACACACACACACACACACACACACACACACACACACAGACAAAGTTCCATTTATAAATAAGTTTATATATATATATATATATATAATGTTGAAAAGTTTGCAACTTAATTGCGCAGAGTTATGCTGAATTCGAAGTTTCTTGAAGGCATTATTGTAATGTCTTCACTCCTCAGGGCTTTTTCTAGTGTTGCTGCTTCCCGATCATTTTTTTTAATGTAGAGCTTGGTATGATTTAATATCTTTCTATATGAGTGTTTCTACAGGTGTTCAATTACTTTTTGTTGTTTGTTGTTCTGTTGAGCTCACTTTAGTGTGTTGTAGTGTCTGCAGGTGGTTAATTGTTTTTTTATTGCTTTTTATTGTGTTGACTTCTTTTTAGCACCCTTCAGTTGATTTCTTCTCAAATGCTTTATAATGAGTTGGCTTCTTTTTGCCATTTTGGGTCAATCTCTTTTTACTGTGTTGGCTTGAGCTTTGTTTTACCGTGTTAATTTGTGTGACCATTTGAAAAAAGATTTCGACCATAGTTAAGATTTTTTGTTTTTATGTATATTTATGTCTGTGGGCTTGTTGTGTGATATATATATATATATATATATATATATATATATATATATATATAAACGTTATTATATGTAGTTATACTCGTTTCGAAAACATTCCTCGAAAACTTTCGAACGAAGGAAAAATGGTTTTAAAAAAGAAAAAAAAAGAAGAAAAACCTTAGGATATGAGAGTCTGTCAAAAGTGTTCGGACAGAAATCAGCACGAAGCCCAAAGAAAAAAGAAAAAAAAACCCGACACACGAGTAACCATCTAACAGAAAATGCGCAATACAATATATATATATATATATATACTCAATATATACAGTCATATATATATATATATATATATATATGACTGTATATTTGAGGATATTCGAGGTTATTCGTACCCGAGGATGCCAGTCTACAAGAGCGGTTAGCTAATCCCAACTGCTTATGCTTGCTCATTCACATTTGTGTTTGTTCAACATAAAAATCAAAAGTTTTGATTTTTCGGCTTCGAAGAAGCAGTTTGTAATTCTTCACAACTGCCGAAATAAATTCTGGATTTATAATCGTTTAATTATGTGTTGTGTTTGTGAGAGAGAGGTTAGAGGATGGAAAATAATTCGTCATCTATAAAGACTAAGAGACTCTTTTGGATTCTATAGAGATCAAGAGAGATAATCCAGAAATTACCTGACTCCTTCTACTAAAACCTAACATTACAAGAGACAGATCGAACCAAAAATGGAGTACTGCTGTTCTATATAGACTGCCCAGTCGTTTCTTTCCAGCTTTGATCGAGTTTAAAAACTTATACATGGCCCTGTGGGCGAGGAGATATATTCTATCCTACAACATCTTTCTTCTTCTTCTTTTATGTGCCATGTCCTTTCAGGTGGTAGGCGATCATGGCTTTCCACATCTCCCTGTCCCTGGTGGCTTTTAGCACGCTTCTCCTGTTGCACCATGTAACCCTCGTTCCGTCATCCACCTGATCAGGTCCTTCAAATATGTTATCCGTTGCTTTCCTCTGTCTCTTTTTCCCTCTATCTGGACTGTTTGTATCAGGTTCTTCAAGTCCTCCTTCCTCATTTGCATGTCCCAGGAACTTTAGCTGTCGCTTTCTGATGCTCAGTATTAATTTCCGTTTCGTCCCCATCCTTTCCAAAACCTCGTCATTGATATCCGGTCCATGATATCCGCAGTATTGATATGCTCGTCATTGATATGCTCATCGTCATTGATATGCTCGGTCCATGATATCCGCAGCATCCTTCTGTAGAACCACATTTCAGCTGCATCAAGTTTTTTCTTCATCTTCGAGGATATTGTCCAACATACACTGCCATATTGAAGACCCAACATCACATAGCAATCCAGTACTCTCCTCTTTGTTTCTAGTGAAATTGTCCTGTTTCTTTCGCACAGGTGAAATGTAGCAAGATCCAGTTCCGACCTTCACATCTAAAACCCGCTGTGCTATGTTGTCGTCGTCGTCGGCGGCGGCTTTATCTCGTATCCAAGAATTTATTTGTGTTGATCGTCTTTTTTTATGATGCTGGTGTTGATGACTACATTCACCATCAATGTGCGGGTTCAGGATTAGAAAATTCCGGTTTTACGAAAGCAGGCTTCTGCCATTCAATTAGGAACGTCGACATGGTGTAATGGTTAGCAAGCTTGTCTCGCTAAAACCCTTTACAAATTAGTAGTGAGTTTGATCATCACTGTGTAGCCCACACTTTACTAAACGGCTCTTAGAAAATTTTCTCCTGTTATCCATTCTCTATCGCCGTTTCGTTTTGCAAGAGTTGGTTGAAGGTTGAAGGTGAAAAATTAGATTAGAAAAAAGGGACGATGGTGTTAATTTTTTTAAGGTAAACCTCAGTCTGCGAGGAAGGGACCCACACACTTAATTTCATAACCTTCCTCTGCGGTACATATAGAATAAGAATCCAGTTATGAAACTGCAACAGACTGCTGCTGATTCTGTTATAATTTCAAGTGGCGCCTTCTGTAGCATGTCCGTCGTGCGTAGCCCTCTTCATCTTCTGGTTCAACCGTTGAGATCTCTTGGAATCGTTAGCCGCTTCTTTCAGAGATGGGGTCATTAAGGTTGGTCAAGATTAGTCTGGGACCTCGTCTTTGATCTTTCCGACTAAGCTGTCCCTAGCAGGATTTTAAAATAGATAAAGCATCGATCTCAGAGTCATTGGATTGCGCAACTCTCTCCACTAAGAAAAGGAGAGACCATCAGAATTAATAATTCTCATTTCCTTCGTATTCCCTCAATAAGAAAGACGTTTCATTCGAACATTCTTATTCCAAAGAACCGGTACTTTGCGAAACTAACTCCTAAGAGAATGCGTATATAAAGCAATATCATTCAGTCACGCTCTACCTTAACTGCCTCATGGGTCTTGTATTATTGTGAAGAATTTGTAAATAATACATAACAATGAAAGATAGATTCTTCAAGTTGCTACAATTTTGGCATCTTTATGTCTGGGGTCAGCCGTTATCTTTCCTACATATCCTCATAAACTGCGCTTTTTGACATCTCTTGCGTTCAAAAAGCAATATTATTCCCTCACACTCTACCTTGTGCGCCGTATGGGTTTTGTATAAGCCCTGTGTTGCTGTGGATATCGGTACGGAACGAGAAGTTGGACAGCCTAGTTCAGATTCATTGCTAATACTCTTACGCGCAAATACAATTGGAAAAGGTATTAATCCTATCTCTCCTTCCTCCGACTATGGAATAAAGAGCAGAGGTTCTTTAGCCTTGGTTGGCAACCAGTCTACCGTAGAAAGTAATGGTAACCTACTCATCTTCATCATCATCATCATTTATCCATCACACCCAGATGGTGCATAGGGCAGCAACTTTTTGTTGCTGTTTCTGTAACAAACTGTTTTTTTATGGAGCAGGGTTGTTAGCCCTGCACCCAACCCCCTAAACCTGGAGGACCGGTGGACCATTCTTGGTCCGTACGTTTAAAGCACCTGGTATTCCCAAATGGTCACCCATTTAAGTACTGACCAGGCTCGATCTTGCTTAACTTCGGTGATCGGACGGGAACCGGTGTATTTAACACGATATAGCCGTAGACAATAGTAGCCTACTGCAGGAAAATAATTTTTCATAAGAGACATGACCAATTATTGCAGAGAATTTGCAAATTTGTAGCTTGAGTGTCTCTTGGCTCTTGTATTTGGTAAAGAATTACGAAAAAATGCTTAACAGGAGAAGGTATATTCTTCAAGCTACCACTGTGTGTGGTTTGCAAAGTGAAGAACAAAGTTTTACTGCTTTATTTGTTGATCTTGTTAAAGATAAGTTCAGTGACTTCTTTGTCTATGAGACGAAAATGTCAAAGCATAAATAATAAATATCCGTGATTATTCGAAGCAGGCTGTTATCGTACTTCTCGAGTAAAAAAAAAAAAAAATCCGAATTACTTCATCGGATTTTTCTTTTCACTAAATTTTTTCTCGTCACATCTGGACGAACTCAACACTTTGTTAATATTTTAAAACGACTAACATCTTTTGTCGTTGAATTTCGGCGAATTTGAAATTAAATCACCAAGATGTATCCCAGTGTCTCAAAACTATAATCAGAGCGCAGTGGTGATGATGAGGAAACCTACTCTTCTGAGTTATTTTGTTTCGGGATAAAACTTCAGATTATTTATGGTCGTAATCCTTCAGATTATTTATGGTCGCAATCCTTCAGATTATTTATGGTCGCAATCCTTCAGATTATTTATGGTCGTAATCCTTCAGATTATTTATGGTCGCAATCCTTCAGATTATTTATGGTCGTAATCCTTCAGATTATTTATGGTCGCAATCCTTCAGATTATTTATGGTCGCAATCCTTCAGATTATTTATGGTCATAATCCTTCATATTATTTATGGTCGCAATCCTTCAGATTATTTATGGTCGCAATCCTTCAGATTATTTATGGTCGCAATCCTTCAGATTATTTATGATCGTAATCCTTCAGATTATTTATGGTCGTAATCCTTCAGATTATTTATGGTCGCAATCCTTCAGATTATTTATGGTCGCAATCCTTCAGATTATTTATGGTCATAATCCTTCAGATTATTTATGGTCGCAATCCTTCAGATTATTTATGGTCGCAATCCTTCAGATTATTTATGGTCGTAATCCTTCAGATTATTTATGGTCGTAATCCTTCAGATTATTTATTGTCATAATCCTTCATATTATTTATGGTCGCAATTCTTCAGATTATTTATGGTCGCAATCCTTCAGATTATTTATGGTCGTAATCCTTCAGATTATTTATGGTCGCAATCCTTCAGATTATTTATGGTCGTAATCCTTCAGATTATTTATGGTCGCAATCATTCAGATTATTTATGGTCGCAATCCTTCAGATTATTTATGGTCGTAATCCTTCAGATTATTTATGGTCGCAATCCTTCAGATTATTTATGGTCGCAATCCTTCAGATTATTTATGGTCGCAATCCTTCAGATTATTTATGGTCGCAATCCTTCAGATTATTTATGGTCGCAATCCTTCAGATTATTTATGGTCGCAATCCTTCAAATTATTTATGGTCGCAATCCTTCAGATTATTTTTGGTCGCAATCCTTCAGATTATTTATGGTCGTAATCCTTCAGATTATTTATGGTCGCAATCCTTCAGATTATTTATGGTCGTAATCCTTCAGATTATTTATGGTCGCAATCCTTCAGATTATTCATGGTCGCAATCCTTCAGATTATTTATGGTCGCAATCATTCAGATTATTTATGGTCGCAATCCTTCAGATTATTTATGGTCGCAATCCTTCAGATTATTTATGGTCGTAATCCTTCAGATTATTTATGGTCGTAATCAAGGTATTAGTCAAGAGACTAATACCTTTCCCAAGGGTACTTGCGCGTCAGTGAATGCAATGAATTCAACTGGAATTTGAACTCGGCTCCTCGATTTCTCGTTCCAAGCCGATATCCACTGTACCACAACGCACACGTAAAGAGGCAATACTTTAAAAAGCACTAAAGAAACATAATGCGCCCCTTTGTCTATATTTCTGAGATATGTTATTGTAGCTATTTGTTCGGACTTTTGTCCTCATTGTTATTGTCCCATTCGGGACGTTTGCAATATAAGCTTTGGAAAAAAATGATTACTTTGACCGTCTCGAACATTTGCTCACTAGTGTCCCAAAGGTCAAATGGCACTGATAAAAGCTTTGGTTGATTGATTTTAAAAGTTACTTGACACAGAGTTCTGAGTTTAATATCTGGCCTCGACTAAAACTACAATTATACCTACTTAGAGCCAAACCCGAAGCAAAAACTAAAATAAAAGGGCTGAAAAAATACAGACGTACAGGCAGATAAAAAAAAACACACACACATATTGCCTTATATATATATATATATATATATATATATATATATATATATATATATATATTATCGATTTACTGCACTATTGTAATAACTGCAATCTTGAAACTTCTGAATATCGTTTCTTATGTCTTTGTCTATAAGTGCATCAAATTTGATTAAAAACGGACCACTCCTTCTATAACCCGATTTTTTTATTATCGACTTTCGATATTTATTGGGGGTATCTCGACACAAAACCTAGCTAAGAACATTCGCAGACGTTTATTGTACAACTGTGCAAATTTTCAAGAAAATTGGTTCAGCCGTTTCGGAGTCTATAGGTAACGGACACACACATACACATACACACACACATACATACACACACAGACAAAGTTCTATTTATAAATAAGTTTAGATATATAAGCAAAGTTTCACAGAAGAATGCATCGAATGGGAAGACGAGAAAAAACAAGACTTTTGTTGAGAAACATTGTATCGGTAGAATATGAAAAATACTATAATTTTGTACGCCCGAAAAAAGCAGGAGAAATTCGTTTTGAAGAAACAGAAAATATTCTGACTAAAATGTTAAGAGATAAAAGTTCGTTATTCAATACTCCTTAGAAATGTATGAATCTATAAATACTTTCATGGCTTCTTCTATAAATACTTTCATGGCTTCTTCTATAAATACTTTCATGGCTTCTGCTCGGATGAGCTTAAGTCACTGATGCCTCCTCAACAGGTGTTTACCCGTGCAACCAGACTGGCAACTGGGTCCCACCCATTCACAGTCAGGTTAGCCAAATGCAGACGACAATTCTACTCCTGCAGCTTCCTCTCTCGCACTTCCCGCCTGTGGAACTCACTCCCGTATTCTTGCTTTCCTGACGGCTACAACCTCCAGAAATTTAAATGCAAAGTTAATACTCATCTACTAACCACTGGACTCTAGCTCTCTCCCCTCCCCTGTATAACCTTCCCTTTCTCTCCACCTATGTATCTGTCATCGCACCTGCTTTCTCAGCTTTCTATTGTTCCTTTCTAACTAGCTTGTACTCCTCACTCTTTTCTAATTAATCTTTTTACATTTATGTAACCCCCTGCACATCAGTGGCGTTTCTGCCTTGCTCGGGGTGAAATGATTAAAAAAAAATGAGACGAAAAAAGAAAGTTTTTCCTATATGCTGGAATTGTTAACAAGGAGTGTGAAAGAGTTTAATTAAACCAACTGAATTCGGAGATGTTTAAAGGGTAAATTTTTGTTCAAGGCTTAAAGGCGAATAAAGGCACAACGTGATGTAATCCTAATAAAAATAGAATAGAATAAAAAAAAAATCTAACACTACAAGAAATATCGGACGGATGTCAGAGAATCCTAAATCTGTGACGCTATACGGAGGAAAATGAAAACGAAAAAGAATATACACAAGCCAAAGAAAAATGTGGAACAAGAAAAAATAATCCATCTTTCAGATGTGGAAGGTGTAGGAGTCTGGATGATCCTTGGTAAATTGGCCTTGTGCCAAACACGTCAGAAGTCCCCACAATTTATATATCAGAAGGTTGGATGTTGAAATGCGAAAGGATAAAATATTTCGTCTGCGTTGTGGTACAGTGGATATCGGCTCGGAACGAGAAACCGGGGAGCCGAGTTCGAATTCCAGTTGAATCCATTGTATTCATTTACGCGCAAATACCCTTGGGAAAGGTATTAATCCGTCTCTTCCTTCCAGTTATGGGTTAAATAGCAGGACAGATTGGGTTGTATAGCCTTGGTCGGCAACCAGTCTACCGCAGAAAGCAATGGCAACCTACTGCGGGATAATCTTCTGCCCAGTCAGTCATGTCTCGAAAGGGACATGATCGCCCAAACGTGTATCACATATGGCCCTTGTCTGTACATTAAAATAAAGATTTATTAACAGAATGACAAAATTGTAAGAAGAAAAATATAAGTGAAATTTTGTTAACTGAACATTATGACTTATTTGTGAGAAGAAAAATGTTCATTGAGAAAATTCATGCAGCTTTGTAGTTAAAATTGTTCAAAGAGAAATGTAGGTATTTAAAATGCTCACAGAAGTTTAGAGTTCATGGTTGTGTAGTAGCAAAATGTAAAGTCTTCTTATGCTCCTTCCTCTTTTTGGTAGAATGACGACAGGGTGAGAGAGAAGATAAAATAAATAAAGAAATTTTACTTAATGCGCCCTGTTGTCGTTTCTCTCTTTCGCGGCGTGGAGTGAAAACAAAGAAAAGAAAGTTGGAAGAAGAGGTAACTGTAACGCGCCTCTACGTCCGGGTGGCGTGGAGCGAGATTTCTTTTGTTAAATTGCACGAGGTCCGTAAGCTAACCGCTCTCATGTCGGACTGTCTTGACCGAGTCACGAACATGGTTAAGTAGTGGAATTCAGTCATGTGACCATTTCTCAGAGTTATTTTCTTCGTTAGAAGTGAAAAAACGTTTGACCTGACGTCAAATTTGAATTTTCGATTTGTAATCCAATCAGGATCCAAAATTTTGCTTTTCACACTAACTTGTGAAATTTTTCTTAGTTGAGTTTTTCCACAATGTTTTAGTCGTTTCAATCCGGTTTTGCGGGTGTGCAATTTTACTTTGTGACTTTTAGTTAGTTGATGGATTATATAGGATCTGTATCCTTTAAAGGTTACATGCCGGAGACGACTATCTCTTCAAGAATTTAAAGTGATACGCGTGTGGTAAAGTAGGACATAAAAAGTCACACTGTAAAACTAAAGCAAGGAAACGTTCTTACAGAAAAGAATTCGTACCCATTGTTGCGACAGAAAATAATCACAGAAAACCAAAGAAAATGTATGTGAAAATTAATAATGTGGATGTCAAAATGCAGCTAGACTGGTTGCCAGCCAAGGCTATAGAACCCAATCTGTCTTGTTATTTGACTCATGGCTTGAAAGGGAAGAAATGTATTATATTATTAAGTAGTAATTATTGGGGGATCAGTTTATTACTTCATAACAATAAAAAAAACGATCCCCCAGTTTATGACCAGTAGAATCCTTAATCATGATCTCAACTATTATATTCAGTCAGTCAGTTAAGTGCCATACGTGATACACGCTTGGGCGATCATGTCTCGAAAGAGACATGACTGACTGGGCAGAAGATTATCCCGCAGTAGATTGCCATTGCTTTCTGCGGTAGACTGGTTGCCGACCAAGGCTATAGGATCCAATCTCTCCTGCTATTTAACCCATAACTGGATGGAAGACACGGATTAATACCTTTCCCAAGGGTATTTGCGCGTAAGTGAATACAATGGATTCAGCTGGAATTCGAACTCGGCTCCCCGGCTTCTCGTTCCGAGCCGATATCCACTGTACCACAACGGACATCCTATCGGAAATCGTACGTGGCGTAAAAAAATGTTTTGTCGTTAGTGAAAAGATTTGTAACGTTACATTTCATAACAACTGTGCAAAATAAAAGCTAAGGCGTATGTGTTAAAAAAAACACTACAAACTTATTCGTTACTGACTGGATGGAATTATTTAGATTGTGAGATTTATAAATATTTATTGCAAGCATATAAGTATACAAACTATCCGTTAAAAAAAAAAAACTGAACATTTAAAAGAAGAATTTAAAAAAATGTTATCATGATTTTCTGTTGGAAAAATTGGGTCGGTGTTCAAAAGTTTAAAATAAAATTGCTAACCAATTCATTTCTCTGATTTAAAAGTAAATTTTGATTATGATATTTTAATATCCTAATTTTTCTACTAATCACAGATTACATCTATCATTAAGACTGTTGGAAATACGTGTGGAGCCTATTACTTTCCAACCTATTTGTGGATTCAGATCTTGCTATAGTTCCCAATATATTCAGAAAAGAGCTGTTTAAAATTTTAATTTTTGGGGGGTTAAGAGTATCTATGGGAATAATATCTTTGTTTCCATCCCCTCCCTTCTTCCCATTAAATTCTCCAAGCAGACATTATAATTTTTCTTGTTATCTCCGAGGGAAATGGTAGCTTGGTAGATAACATTATTTGTATAAAGAGAAAAAAAAAAAAGAATTTTTAGGAAATTAGATTTTTATAAAAGATGAGAAATACACAAGAGACAATTCCATGATGGATTTCTTCATCATAGAAATTGAGAAGATGTCAGCTTTGAGTTTGGAACGTTAAAGTGACTGAAGCGATTCGTGATATTTGCTTATTTCTTTTGTAGTGACAAACATGGCAGGACGTCAATAAATTATTATTGGACAAGATGGCGGTGTACACATGGATGAATTGTGGACAGTCAAATACCGCGATTCTAATTCCGTGATAAGTTTACACTGCTCATTAGTATTGAAGGGAAGATAGATTGAAAGAATTGAGTTAAATTTGATCGCAGTTGTTGAGTTCAAAACGAGAATCATTAGTGCCATCCATCTTTAGATGCTGTGAATGTTCTCCCGAAAGTTAAATAAATTATTCTTATGAAAAAACAAAAAAAAAAACAAATGGCGTATCTAAGAGTCTGAATTCTCTCAACAAAAAGAGAAAAAAATATTTTAAAATACTGTATGAAGGTAGAAAACTTGTTCACACACACACACACACACACACACACACACACACACACACACACACACACACACACATATATAAAATGATGATGTTAAAATGTTAAGAAATACATACATACACACGCACACACATATATACATAATGATGTTAAGATGTTAATAAACACACACACACACACACATATATATTTCTTTATATGTATGTTTATTGTTATTATTAATATCAATATTATTTATTTTTTATCGTACATTGTAGGCCGCATTCGATAAAAAATGTTTAAGAGAAAAGTCGCTGCCCAAGTATACACACACACACACACACACACACACACACACACACACACACACACACACACACACACACATATATATATATATATATAAACTTATTTATAAATGGAACATTGTCTGTGTGTGTGTCCGTTACCTATAGGCTCCGAAACGGCTGAACCGATTTTCTTGAAAATTTACACAGTTGTACTATAAGCGTCTGCGAGTGTTCTTAGCTAGGGTTTGTGTCGAGGTACCCCCTATAAATATCGAAAATCGAAAAATTCGGGTTATAGAAGCAGTGGTTCGATTTTAATCAAATTTGATACACTCATAGACAAAGTTATAAGAAACGATATTCAGAAGTTTCAGGGTTGCAGTTCTTACAGTAGTGCAGAAAATCGATAATATGTATATATACAAGGCAAGATGTTTGTATGTGTGTGTCTGTTTATCTGCCTGTAAGTCTGTATTTTTTTCAGCCCTTGTATCTTAGTTTTTGCTTCGGGTTTGGCTCTAAGTAGGTATAATTGTAGTTCTTAGTCTCAGCTATGATACCATTTACTCAGAGGACTTATTTAGCCTTCAAAATTCAGTTTACAACGAAAAAAACCTATTTGATATCGATATCATGAAATCAAAATTTGACTTACATCCATTCATTTTTCTTTCAATCTACGGTTTCGCTTCAGCTGGAAACAACTATTGCTTTTTAGTTTTTCGTGCCAATGTCCAGAGAGTCTGAGCTCCAGGACTATGGATTAGTTTTAAAACTTTCATTACACCCGAGCAACGCCGGGATATACTGCTAGTATATATATATATATATATATATATATATATATATATATATATATATTCATGTATACTTGGGCAGCAATATATGTATGTGCATGTGTGTGTGCGTGTGTATGTGCACTAGCTCCTGTCTGTGTGTGTGTGTGTAAAATAGGATACAGAATCCAGACAAGTTTGAAGAATATGACAAATGGAAATCTGTTTTATTGAAACAAGATTACGCCTTGCATCCTTATTATGCTTCACCAGATCAAAAAGGAAAGAAAGAAATATGTGTGCGTATTTTAGTAAATGATTTAATAACAAATCGTTAGTAAATTTTTGGAAGCTTACACGCAGATACGCACGCATATATTTCTTTCTTTCGTCTTTGATCAGGTGAAGACTTGCTATGACGTAAAGCGTAATCTAGTTTCAATGAAACGGTTTTCCATTTCCTACATCTATCTATGCCCTTCGCTCTCTCTCTGTCTATCGCTATCTCTCTCACTCTTTCTATCTACCGAGCGCCCATAGCCCAGAGGTAAAATCGCCACTTCGGTCGGGTTTCAATTCTGGGTTAAAAGCAATCGGAGTCTAACCGTACTGATGAGCTGTGATACAGCGAAACAGATCTGTCTGCGGATGACTATATTTATGAGAGAGAGAGAGAGAAATAAAGAGGAGCCGAGCCTATAACTCTCTCTCTCTTACACACACACACACACACACACACACACACACACACACACATATGCACTCATTACGTTTGCGCTCTCTAGAGAAGAAAATTTTAAAAACACTTTCCACTTCTGCAATATATGCGTGACTCTTCAGAAATGGATTGAGTTCATTCAGTGGCTGGCGTGTGTATATACTGCTTATATACAACACGTTAAGATTTCCCTTCACAGATTCCACCCGCCTATTGCTTAGCGGGTAGCGACTCCGACTGACACCAAATCGGTCGAGTTTCGATCCCGCCCAGAAGCAAGTGGATGTGTCTAGCCACACTGATGATACAGCGAAACAGGCTTGTATGTGGTATGCCTATTATACACACTACTGACCATAATTATTAGGCCACCACGGTTTTGTAAAAAGAAATAGTGTATTTCATACTATTTTTAGTATTTATTGCCAAGTGGATAATTCTAAATGAAAATAGAATGGTTCTTTTGTTATTCTTTCTCTGCAAAATTTGACAAGACAACCAGGAAGCCTTTGCTTCGGCCAGCCAATAAGAAGAGAGCGCAAAAACTGGACACTAGAACAGTTCGTTTGATGCACATATTATTGTGCAGTATTGAAAAAGAACCATTCTATTTTTATTTAGAATTATCCACATGGCAATAAATACTAAAAATATTTTGAAATACATCAGTTCTTTTAAAAAACTGGAGTGGCATAATAATTATGGCCGGTAGTACATATATATATATATAGTGTGTAACCCGGATATAAGAGAGTCGTCGGGACCGGGTGAGAGTTCTCTTGTATCCGGGTTTCGTCTCTTTTATATACATTACCACAGGCTCTAATATGGAACCAGAGAGCATCTCTCTTATATCCGAAACGGATATTAGAAATAGAAATAGTGGTTGTTCCTAGAGAGAAATTAATATAGGTGAAAAACGTTTGAGAAGCCGTGAGCATTTTGTTTAAAGTATAGATTTATTATTATTATTATTATTATTATTATTATTATTAACCTTTTGTATAATACATTCAGTCAGTTAAGTGCCATACGTGGTACACGCTTCGGACACTAGAACAGTTCGTTTGATGCACATGAAAGAGACATGACTGATTGGGCAGAAGATTATCCCGCAGTAGGTTGCCATTACTTTCTGCGGTAGACTGGTTGCCGACCAAGGCTATAGAACCCAATCTGTCCTGTTATTTAATCCATAACTGGAGGGAAGAGACGAATTAATACCTTTCCCAAGGGTATTTGCGCGTAAGTGAATGCAAGGAATTCAACTGGAATTCGAACTTGGCTCCCCGGTTTCGAATCCATTAAGTGTCCATAAGGTTATTTGTCTCACTACATCTGTTTCGAGTACAAAGTTGAGACTCCTCAGCCGAATAAATTTCTGACTTTATATATCAAAATACCATTATGGACACTTAATGTACTTAATGCACTTAATGTACGATACAAAAATAAATAATATTGATATTAATAATAATAATAAACATACCCTTTAAACAAAACGTTCATGGCTTCTCACATTTTTCGCTTATATATATATATATATATATATATATATATACTATTCAAAATAATAACTAAATAGACTCTGCAAGTATTTAAGTTTTAAATTTATACTAAGATAAACCTTAAGAAAAACCATTAACAAACAGAACCTAATTCCGTTACAATCCGGTGCACTAAGGCGTTGGATAAGAGGGGAGAAAAAAAAGAAATCCGCGGAATAAGGACAAGACATACGATACTCCGCAGTAAAGAAAAAAAAAGCCCAAACGGAACCAACCACAAAAAAAAAGAAAGAAAAAGTGCTCGATACAAAGTACAAACGAAATGCAAAAGTAGAGCAAAGACACACAAAGAATCTCAAGCTAGCCAAAACCTACCGCGGTTTCACACAACGGCTCGTAGCCGTAGTGTGAAATCGCGGTAGGTTTTGGCTAACTTGAGATTCTTTATATATATATATATATATATATATATATATATATATATATATATATGTCCAGTTCGTAAACGGTGACGATAATCCAACAAGATTAACTTAATATAAAATATTAAGTGTAATATCTGTATATAGAGCTCAATGGATGTTATCCAGAGCAATATGATATTTATAAAGGAAAACTCAACACGTCATTTAAATTGGTTATAAATTATAATTCATTTCAATGAGCTTAATTAGCTCATTTTATCAAACCACACAATATTCCTTCTATTTGATACAAAAGATTTTGCCGGAATAAGCATTTTCTTTCACTGAAGGGAAGGATAACAAATATAAAAATAAAAATAAAAATAAGAAGAAGGAAAAGAGAAAGAAAAGAAAAAGAGGGAAAGAGAGTCAGGACTTCTGGCTGGGAGTGTTCAGACCGTCGTGTAGAGGTTGACCTCTGAAGAAACTTCTAATTCCTTGGATACTGGTGTTTGTGTGACCCCATAAACTAACTCATCCATTTATACTAACCTATATCCATATATACATATGTGTACATTCCCACTTATACTTACAAACGTGACTTTGTTTATGCTTATATATACTTACCGACCCCCCCTTTTTTCTGTCCACATACGGATCCTTGCGTTCGTATACTCCCACATATACATTTCATAAAGACGGGATTTCCGCGCGTATAGTGTTATATATATATATATATATATATATATATATATATATATATATATGCTAGTAACTCTCACACATACTCCCAAATTACGTCTATATTTTCACATCTATACATATATATGCTCATAAATGTGTTCTTCATACCTACATTTATCTCTTTATATCCACATACAATTATTGTGTTCACACACTCGTAAATCTATGAGGAGTGGATTCACGCATACATGTATACACATTGGTACACACACACACACACACACACACACACACACACACACACACATATATATATATATATATATATATATATAAACTATAATCACCTAAGTATACGAGCAACTTTTTATATACCCCTATGCATGAAGACAATGTACGTTTGTGTTCACTTAACTCCAAAACGAGGTGGTACTTTTTTCTTTTCATACGTCTTACCCATCTATATCCATATATACCGGCATACCTCATTCAGATTGTTGATACTAAACTGTACAACTATGGGTAGAATGATCAGTACATGAAGGTATAATCAGTTCAAGAATGCGCAATTGACTGCATCTAAAATTAACATAACCCCCATATAATCAGGTGTACTCACATGATGGAAAAACGTATACATAATTAGGTACGTTCTTATATATGAAATACACTTATACCTAGGTGCCTCCTTATACACACAATAATACATACAATAATATGCATAAACATGCACAAAATTCTATAGAAGCATGCACAAAATTAGGTGCACCCATATATATGACAGACATATCTCACCTGACATTTAGATGCCCCATTATACAGGTGAAATATTTAAGGTGAAATATTTACGTCGAAGTCATTATAGTGAACTTTTTTTCAATTACATAGTTCATGATAGGATATTTCTTTTAAAACTTCTTCTTCTTCTATGTGCCCTGTCAGTTCAGGACATAGGCGATCATGGCTCTCCACGTCTCCCTATCTTTTGTGGCTCTTAGTATGTTTGCTCCTGTTGCTCCTGGCAACCCCCGTTCCGTCATCCACCTGATCAGACCCTGCAAATATGTTATCCGCTGCCTTCCTCTGTCTCTCCTTCCTTCTATCTGTCCAGTCAGTATCAGGTTCTCCAGGCTCTCCTTCCTCATTGCATGTCCCAGGAACTTCAGTTGTCTCTTCCTGATGCTCAGCATCAATTTCCTTTTTGTTGCCATTCTTTCTAACACCTCGTCGTTGCTTGTATGCTCAGTCCACGATATCCGTAGCATCCTTCTGTAGAACCACATTTCGGCCGCTTCCAGTTTTGTCCTCATTTTCGATTATATTGTCCAGCATTCACAGCCGTATTGAAGAACTGACATCACGTAGCAGTCTAGCACTCTTTTCTTCGTTTCTATTGAGATTTTCCTGTGTGTTAGTATTTTGTTCATCTTCTGGAACGCGTCCTTTGCCATGCCAATTCGCCTTCGGATCTCCGTGTCGCACTTTCCATCTCCTGTTAGAACACTTCCTAGGTACTTAAATTCTTGGACTTGTTTGTTTCTGTTATCCCCCACCTGTATTTGGCATTTTGGGTTGTATCTTTTGCTGATGGCCACGCACTCAGTTTTCTTAAAGTTTATTTGTAGTCCCTTCTTGTCACTCTCCACTGCTACTTTCTGTATGAGATCTTGTAGTTTCCTTACCGTGTCCGCAATTAGCACTGTATCGTCTGCATATCTTATGTTGTTCAGGTACGTACGCCAATAATATAAAGTTATTGTGTTCTTAGATTGGCGTGTCAATCCATTGTATGGTAGGTCCTTATCTTCACTTCTTTGGTCTGTAAAATCCTCCAACGAATGATCCACACAAATGTGAGAGAACTGGCAAGTGTGTCGGAACGGAGGATTCTAAGATTTTGTGTTAGACAGTTTAAATTTATTTTTATGACAGCATTTGAAAATTATTTAATTTCTCTGATTTAATAATTGGCTATATTCTCTGAATTTGATAATTCGAATCTTTTCGTCTAAGCATAAATTGCATCTGCTTCTAAAGCTATTGGGGGTTTAAGATTTCCCTATAATCTTCCATTCAATCTGAGGGGAAATATTTCTGTCTTTTAATTCCCAGAAATATTTAGAGAGAGCGGTTTGATGTTTTAGGTGGGGTTTAGAAAACGATTGAGTGATCATTACGTCAACACAAGAAAATATCATCTTTGATGGTGGATATCTTTATGTTAACGTCCCTACAACCACTCTGAAAATAGCTCATATGAGTCGAAAGCTTGGAATAAAAAATATCCAAATGTTGGTCAGGTTATATCTTTATTTTCACCAGAAATTAAAACCAAAATACGATGTTTGGAACGGCTCACGATTAAACATAATAGACATTCATTGTCTGTTATATCTAACAGGATGCGTTTAGAAAATTATCTGTTGCCTCGATACACTAAATATATACAGTCGAACCTGACGTATGCGACCACCTGTTGTTAACAACCGTTTTTATGTGCACAGACGATTTGCTAATATTAACTAATCCTCAGGGAGCGACCACCTCCAGAATGTGACCAGCGACTAACATCAACGAGTAAAAACCCTGATTAAGCGACCACTTAAAAAAAAAAAAATCCATTTTGGTCGTACACTGCGAACTTCTAAATTAGGAGAAACTAAATGAGTAATCTATTTCATTTTGCTTTGATCTAAGCAAGGAACACTTCCTCATTATTTTGTTATTTTAGTGTTGTATCAAACTGTTATTTCTGATTAAAATATACATTGCCTCACAGTCAAATATCGGTTGTTTTACACAACAACTATTGCATTTGACATGTTCAAGGGATTAATCGCAGTCTCTGTAGTGACTTGGATAAATTCAGTGATTAGAAAAATCACAATTATGTCCCTTTCTCAAATGTTTATCTCTTTCGTTCCTTTATTTTTTGTGTATCTATCTACTCTATTTCTACCTGGGTATATCTATCTCTATCTCTCTGTTTCTCTACTCCCCACCCACGATCGCTGTCAGTTTTTTGTATGTCTTTTTTTTCCATGTATTATCGCAGATTCTCTTTTGCTATCACTCACTTCTAAGAAAAAAAACTGAAACCGTATACATTTTTTTAAAGCCCACTTAATAAATATTTTTTTGAATAAATATTTTGGTCACTTGTAGACCGTTGTAAATACGTTTTTTAAAATTTTAAAATGAATTATACTGAATAAATTTCTTTAAAGTTAGGCCATTTTCTTATGTTCTCATTTATTTATTACCAGATTATATGTTAAAATTCTAATATCTACATTCTGGTAAGTGGAATATACGTTCCTGGCGCAAATAGATCATGAATATGAGCCTTTAGTGAGCGACCGCCTGTAGTATGCGACCAACGGTTTGTGGCAGTATGGGTGGTTGCATACGACAGGTTCCACTATATATATCAGGCTCTCGACAAGAATTGTGTAGCCTGAACTGTCGCCTTGGATATCTCTAAAGCATTCAACAGAGTATGGCATGCTGGCCTTCTGCGGAAACTGCGAAGCTACGGCATTACTGGACTTTTGTTGGACTTAATCCAGTCATTCCTCTCTAACCGCATACTGAAGGTGATTTTAAACGGACATGCCTCCCAGAACTACCCTACAAACGCGGGTGTCCCCGAAGGCTATATCCTAGGTCCCACGCTCTTTCTAATCTACATCAATGATCTCCCCGATGCCATAAGATCACAAGTAGGCATGTACGCCGATGATACCACAGTTTACGCTCGCCTCGATCAAAAATCTGGTGTTAATGACAAGGTGAACCTCGCGGCTGAGCTTGAAAAGGACCTCCAATCCGTGATGGATTGGGGTAGGAAATGGATCGTAAAATTCAATTCTTCCAAAACGAAGCTGCTGTCAATTAACCACCAGAGACAACCGCAGCTCCCTCCCATTAGCAGGGAACAGGCTTGCCTCCCAGAGAGTAAAACACTACGCCTGCTTGGCCTGACACTCTCAGCGGACCTCAAGTGGAATGACTACATTGAATCCATTGATAAATCCGCTGCTATGAAAGTCGGCTCTCTGTGCAGGGCCCGGAAATTCTTTCCGTCTGAATCTATCCTGCACTTATACAAATCTACCATCCGCCTGTGTTTTGAATACTGTTGCCACATCTGGTCGGGTGCCCCTGCTATTCTCCTCGGGCTTCTTGACAAAATACAACGGAGAATCTGTAACGTGATCGATACTGACTCGGTAGACCGGCTGCAACCACTCTCTCACCGGCGTGACGTGGCTTCCCTGTGCCTCTTCTAGAAATACTTTCACGGCTTCTGCTCCAATGTACTTAGATCATTGGTGCCGCCTAGGTACGAATTTACACGAGATACTAGATTAGCAACTAGGTCCCACTCTTTTACAGTGAAACAGATAAGATGTAACCGTAATTTCCACTCCAACAGCTTCTTTTCTCGCGCTTCCCGCCTGTGGAATTCCCTTCCACATTCCTGCTTCCCCGATAGCTACAATCTCCAAGAGTTTGAATGTAAGGTCAATAGACACCTCCTATCACACTAACTTGCATCTATTCTCTCAAACACTCTCACCATCTAACCAACACTCATTCTCAGTATCCTTACCCGTCTATCACCCTCCTTCTGACATTTCCAATATTTAACCATCCTTTTACATCACTTTCTTCCCCTATGTAATCCCCTGCGCAATAGTGGCAGTGAAATGCCTTGCTCGGGGTGAAACGATAAAAAAAAAAAAAAAAAATACAGACCCACCTTGTCGCTCGATTCTATTAAGTTACTACATCTCATTATATATATATATATATATATATATGTGTGTGTGTGTGTGTGTATGTATGTGCGTGTGAGTATGTTGAAAACTATATACATACAAAGCAGAGTATTCACATACACACTCATACGACATGTATATCTTAAAAGGCGCACATAGAATAACTATCGTAAGGACGTACACACACACCTATATATGTAGATAATTTTGGTTTTCCATAATGTGGTGTGGGTGGGGGTGTAACTATTTGATTAAACATTTCAAAAAGTCATCATTATTTTTATGTAATCTAGAGTGGATAACTTCTTGAAAGTAGTACTTTAAGACCGAAATGACTGTTTTCATTCAAACTATTGTCCTCATCTTGGTTGCCATTTGTACAAATGCCAACCAAGATGAGGATAATAGTCCAAATAATGTATATATATATATAGTCCAAATAATGTAAATAGTATATATATATATATATATATATATATATATATATATATATATTGTGTATTTGGGGAGCAATCTCACTTCTATGCAGGTTTCATTAAAATGACAGACAAGGTATTATGGTTAAATTTTTGTACAATGTCTCATCAGGTAGTTAATAATGACCATTAACTACCTGATGAGACACTGTTCTTTCAATGTCAAAATTTTGTAGTAGCTTGTAGTTTGTAAATGTTCTAAAGTATAATTCATAATAAATATTCTGTTTCACTTTTTTATCTTGAGCACTGTTTCAAATTAATGTTTTGAACGCAGCAATTGTTTTCTTCATTCCTTATTCATTTATATATATATATATATGATAAGGGCACGGACCACAAGCGGACGTGAAATTAAGCTCTTCTATCACTCTGAAGATGAGACTATGATCTCGAAATATGAATGTTTAATAAACAGGTAAAACACAACACCTTCTTTACCTTCCTCTATTTTACTAAACGCATTGTGATAGCTTTAAAAATCGACCCCCCCCCATATATATATATATATATATAAATATCTAAACATATTTACAAATGGAACTTTGTCTCTGTGTGTGTATGTGTGTGTGTGTGTGTGTTTGTGTCCGTTACCTATAGACTCTGAACCGATTTTCTTGAAAATTTACACAGTTGTACTATAAGCGTCTGCGAGTGTTCTTAGTTAGGTTTTGTGTCGAGGTACTCCCGATAAATATCGAAAATCGAAAAAATCGGGTTATAAAAAATCGGGTTTTATATATATATATAAAAGGCCAGATGTTTGTGTGTGTGTCTGTTTATCTGTCTGATTCTCACCAAACTTCACACAAATATTCTTTAGGCTGAGTGTGAGCTCCAGGACCATGGATTAGTTTTAAAGCTTTCATTACACCCGAGTAACGCCGGACTATACTGCTAGTAAATGCATTAATGCAAACTTATCACTATACTCGTTATATATATACAAATGCAAACTTATCACTATACTCCTTATATATATATATATATATATATATATATATATATATATATATTGGGGTTGGAATAAACGATTGGAACGTTTCTCAATAGATAACGGTTGAACGTGATGTTGTTTCAGTGCTTGGGAGTGAGTATTGGCTCGTGTGTGTTTTGGTCTCTATAAAATCATCAACAACACAATGGAAAGCTCAATGCGCGTTAAAAATTGGCATCGGTTGTCAAAGAGACGAAATAAGTAATTTCATTCAGTTAAAGAGCTGTTCGTCAGAACGCTCAGCCCCGTTGCGATTTCTCTGCTCCAACTACAAGCGCAAATACTCGCCGACTCAAACCGAATCCCCGACCGCCGTCTCACTCCGGCAGGCCGATACGTCATTTGATATAGCGGCCAGTGACGTCAACGAAATGTTGGGAGCCTAGAAATTTGGTGAAGAGTTCAGAAAGTGAACCGGTGGTCGGTGTGGATACGAGTGAATGGGAGGTCGCTTTTGAATATTGCAATTTAGACGATTGCAAATGAACGACGTCTGTAGCGAAGAGTGTAATTGCCAAAGATATTCTATGGCTAATGCAAACCTACACATCTATCGAAAATTCTAGCTTCCGGTCCTGTCAATAATATGCTCGTTTCTACCACATTCCGCCCACACACATATGTATGGCCTGGCATATTTGTTTATATATCTTATGTGTGTTTTATTTAAGCATTTGTTTTTGATGTGCTTCTATTCAATACATTCATACACAACTATTCATATAAACATATATTTCAGCACACACACACACACACACACACACACACACACACACACACACACACACACACACACATATATATGTACATGTATGTATATATATGTATTTACGCTCTCACACTCTGATTGAGCACTCTGGAAGAATGGTAGACTTTGAAAAAACAGTAGCTACTCTAGCATCTACGCATCACTCATTCAGTAATGAATTAGAGCACTCTAACTACATCATACGCGAAAAAGTCTGCTTCCTTCTACTGAGCGCCCATAACTCAGAGGTAGAATCGCCGACTGACGCCAATTCGGTCGGGTTTCAATCCTGGGTTAAAAGCAATCGGATGTCTTACCGTACTGATGAGCTGTGATTCAGCGAAACAGATCTGTCTGCGGATATATATATATATGTGTGTGTGTGTGTGTGTGTATTTGTATTAATGTATAGTTGGGCAGCAATCTTTTATTTAAACAGGTTTCATTAAAAACGACCGACAAGGAAGATTTTATCAATTTTTTGGTGATAATCTTTAGCGCCAAGCTTGTTGTTCGGAACGACAAATCAGGAGCCGAGTTCGAATTCATGTTGAATTCTTTGCATTCTCTTACGCACAAATACACTTGAGAAGGGTATTAATCCGTCTCTTCCCTCCAGTTATGGGTTAAATAACAGGACAGATTGGTTTCTGCAGTCTTGGCTGGCAATCAGTCTACCGCAGAAAGCAATGGCAACCTAGTGCAGGATAATCTTCTGCCCAGTCAATCATGTCTCTTTCGAGACATGATCGCCCAAACCATGTATCACTTATGGCACTTGACTGACTGATAAAATTTATTTTTGGCAAGCAGGTTTTTTTTTTTATCGTAAAGTGCTTGATATCAGGGTGAATATAGAGCGTTTGTAGGTTTAATTCAAAGAATTTGTCATTTTAACTGATCAGGTTCATGCCTGCTCAGTTAAAGTAGCAAATTCTTATTTTTACACTGATCCTCTCCAGTTGTCTCATAAGTTTCTTGATTTTAAATTGACACTAATCAAGGAAGGCACCGAAGTTTTTGTTAACTTTCAATTTTTTCCAAGGTCATCTTCAGAGGTATATATATATATATATATATAACACAACACAGGGAGTCACAAAATGCAACGAAAAAGATGTGGAATATGCAACATAATAATAAAAGGAAAACACTTCAAATTCGAAAACACATCCACATTCGAAATAAAAACAGATCTGAGCTGAAACTCGAAAAACGTAGTTTACGCTCTAAAATGCGATAAATGCCCAAAAATATTCGTCGGGGCGACACAATGCCTGAACAATAGAGTAGCTCTGCACAGAAGTAATATAATATTGCACCCTGTCACTCCAGTGGGTCTAAAACTGACCGTATGATAAAAAAAAAAGGAAATTAAAGCAGTTGTTTCTATTAATTTGCACAAGGGTGTATGTTGCCATCTCAAATTTTATAAATCATAAAAAAGTATTCTTTGCTGTTAAAAAAGAAAAAAAAAGTAAAATTAAGAAAATATTACCTTAAGGTCCTATAAAATTAAACTAAATTAGATTAGAGAAATTATCAAATCGCGAAGTAGGGTTTTGTCAAAGTATTTTTCCAGACAAATCAGCTTAGTTAAATTTTATCGAGTGGTTTGTGAATTTGAACGAAGCACAAAGTTTGTAAATATAGACAAAAATGTTATCGATGACTTCAACAATACTAAATACTGAGATGAATACAATGTCCGTCAGCGTGTTGTAAAACAATTCTAGTACTTTCTAAAAAGCACCTTTTGTTGTCATTACAATTGTACGCCATTTAAGATATGTCTATATGGATGTGCGCTGTGGTGCAGTGGATATCGGCTCGGAACGAGAAGCCGGGGAGCCGAGTTCGAATTCCAGTTGAATACCTTGCATTCACTTACGCACAAATACCCTTGAGAAAAGTATTAATCTGTCTCTTCCCTCCAGTTATGGGTTAAATAACAGGACAGATTGGTTTCTACAGACTTGGCTGTCAACTAGTCTACCGCAGAATGCAATGACAACCTACTGCGGGATAATCAGTCAGTCAGTCATGTCTCTTTTGAGACATGATCGCCCAAAGCGTGTATCACGTATGGCACTCAACTGACTGACTACTTAGTTTGCTCATCTGAATAATGAAGTTTTGTCAATTATTCTTTGCCAAATTCCTTCAGCTCAGTCAAATTTTATGATAACCGTACGTGAACGCCAATTCTCAAGGTTCTTCCTACAGATTCTTAATTAGATTTAGGTCTGGTTTGTATCAAGACCATTCTAACACACCAGTACGTGTTGATTTAAATTATTCCATTGTTACTCTGGGGTGTAGAATCGTTCATCTAGTGGAAGGTGAACCACCGTCGCAATTTTCAATTTTTTGCAGACTGTAACAGGATTAGCCTGTATTTGGCTCCATTACTATTCCAATCAATTTTGACACCCGCTTACTGTCACTGTTGAAAAGAAGAATCTTTACAGCATGAATCATCATCATCTTTCAGGATGTAGATAATATGCAAAAGGCGATGTGCAGTGATAAGTGCCCGCCACACATAGCACTTAGAGTTAAGGCCCAGATGTTTGATTTTGGTCTTGACTGATCAGAGCACTCCTGCCACAAGTTTGCCAATTGGATTTTGGCAAACAGGATTTCTGGCGGCTTTCAACAATTTCTTTTGTTCTTGTCACTATTTCATAAAGGATTATTTTTATCGTGAGGTTCAGAATGTAAAAGATCTGGAAGGTACTACAGGTAGATAGTTACAGGGTAAAAAGCAATTTTTTTTACGGCTTTCAACAATTTCTTTTGTTCTTGTCACTATTTCATAAAGGACTATTTTTATCGTCAGGTTCAGAATGGAAAAGATCTGGAAGGTACTACAGGTAGATAGTTACAGGGTAAAAAGCAATTTTTTTTACGGCTTTCAACAATTTCTTTTGTTCTTGTCACTATTTCATAAAGGACTATTTTTAACGTCAGGTTCAGCATGTACAAGATCTGGAAGGTACCAGAGGTAGATAGTTACAGGTAAAAGGCAAATTTTCTCACTGCTTTTAACAATTTCTTTTGTCGTTGTCACTATTCCATAAAGGGCTATTTTTATTGTCAAGTTCAGCATGTACAAAACCTGGAAGGTACTAGAGGTAGATAGTTACAGGTAAAAGGCAAATTTTATGCAAGTAGATGTGGAAGATAACGGTTGATCATAGACTTGAAGAGATTAAGATTGTAATGATTGGGGAATATCCTCTCGGGAGTCCATTTTCTCTACTTCGAGATAGAGGGTTACAAAATAAGAGACACAGTTTATGATATGTGGGGTAGATAAGGTTTGAGCCTAGACTTGAAAATATTAAGATTGTAATGATTGGGAGTCCGTTTTCTCTACCTCTAGAGAGACACAGTTCATGTGGATATGTGGAAAAGATAACGGTTTACCTTAGATTGAAGACATTAAGATTGTAGTTATCGAGGAAGTATCCTCTCGGGAGTTTATTTTCTTTATCTCAAGATCCAGGGTTACAAATTAAGAGACACAGTTTATGATGATATGTAGTAAAGGTTGACCTAGACCTGATCTTCCTGATCTTCATAAACGATCTCCCAGGGGTGATCAAGTCCCAAGTAGGCATCGACGCAGATGATACCACAATCCGGCGAGGCGGACAAACATAACCTCACTGCTGATCTTGAGAAGGACCTACACTCAGTGGTGAGCTGGGGTAAGAAGTGGCTTGTAAATTTCAATATTTCTAAAACGAAACTGCTATCTGTCAACCATCACAGGCAAACTCTCCTGCTCTCCATAATGATGAATCAAGCGAGTCTCCCTGAAAGCAATATACTAGGCCTGCTCGGCTTTACTCTATCTTCCGACCTCAAGTGGAATCATTACATTGAGTCAATAGCTAAATCCACTGCTAAGAAGGTTGGGTGACTGTGTCAAGCCAGGAAGTTTTTTACACCTGAATCTATTTTGCATATATACAAATCAACCATCTGTCCTTTCATAGAATACTGCTGTCATATATGGTCAGGCGCCCATGCTGTTCATATCAGTATTCTCGACAGGCTCCAAAGGAGAATCTGTAACGTGATAGGTCCCGACATGGTAGCTTGACTTCAGCCACTTTCTTACTGGCGGGATATGGCTTCCCTCTGTCTTTTCTATAAATATATTCATGGCTTCTGCTCCGAGGAACTTAACTCACTGGTGTTCCAGCCACTAGAATTTACTCTTGGAACCAGACTGGCAACAAGGTCCCACCCACTCACAGTTAGATCAACCAAATGCAGCTGACAATTCTACTCCATCAGCTTCTTTTCTTGCACCTCTCGCCTGTGGAACCTCTCTTCCGTATTCTTACTTTCTTGATGGCTACAATCCCCAGGAATTTGAATGCAATGTCAATACCCATCTCTTATCCACATGACTCCAGTTCTTTCTACATCACCCTGCATATTTATTCTATCTTGTTCTTTTTCTTTCTCTCTACCATCGCAAATGTCTTCACACCTGTGTTTCCATCCTTCTCTTGACCTTTCTCTGACACCCCCTGTAACTGGTCCGTTTTTCTCTTCACTCTCTTCCTGTCTAAACTTTTAGTCTTATCTAGCCCCCTGCGCATCAGTGGAAGTACTGCCTTGCTTGGGGTGAAGCGATTAATATATATATATATATTAGTCATCCACATACAAGCCTGTTTCGCTGTATCACAGCTCATCAGTGTAGTTAGACGCATCCACTTGCCTCTGGACCGATTTGGTGTCAGTCAGAGTCGCTACTCCCTAAGCTATCGACGCATGGTATCAGAGAAGGGAAATTTTAACGTGTTGTATCTAAGCAGTGTATACACACGCCAGTCACCGAGAGAACTCAATTCATTTCTGAAGAGTCACGCATATAGCTGAAGTGGAAACTGTTTTTAAAATTTTCTTCTCCAGAGAGCTCAATCGTAATGAGTGCATAATATATTAGTCATCCACATACAAGCCTGTGTCGCTGTATCACAGCTCATCAGTGTGGCTAGACGCATCCACTTGCCTCTGGCCAGGATCGAAACTCGACCGATTTGGTGTCAGTCAGAGTCGCTACTCTTTAAGCCATCGACGCATGGTATCAGAGAAGGGAAATTTTAACGTGTTGTATCTAAGCAGTGTATACACACGCCAGTCACCGAGAGAACTCAATTCATTTCTGTAGAGTCAGGGTGTCCACTGAAAAACTGAAGACATAATTTTTCGCTTTCAGTCTTTTTTCTTTTGCAGTTCACAGCAAAAGAAAAAAGAAATGCGCTATTGTATTTCTACGCTTATTACTTTCATTACAGGAAGTACATCGCCGGAAGTTTCAGTAAAGGAAGCATGTAAAGTAATGTTCTTCAGAGCATTCATTGAAGATTAAAATGCCTACGTATGATGTCCAGCAACGAGTAAAAATCATTGAGTTTTTTTTCTATTCCAGTGAAAGATAACTATTCAAACCCAGAGAAAAATAACGGCAACATGATTCGGAGCCTAATCGCTCGGTTTGAAAGAACTGAATCAGTCAGCGTTCTTACGGGAAGTGGTCTTAAGGGCACTGCCTGTACTGACTTAGCGGTAGAAACTGTATGGCAGAGCGTTCTTGAGGACCTTTCAGCTTCTGCCCGTCGCCGTACTTCTCAGCTAGACATTACCAGAATATTCTTTCGGAAGATTCTGAAACTGGATCTAAAAACGTTTCCATACAAGATTCAAATGTTCCAAGCTTTACTACCCCAAGATACTCAGCGCTTTATATCATACAGTCTTTCAGAGGCAACCCCGTAGAAAAAATTGTAAAATAAATATTGATAATAAATGTTTGTTTCATGAGAGATGCGAAATATTTTAGTAGCGTGTGTCCAATAAATAAGTATTTTTATTAGGTATATACTATGTAAAATGGAAGAAAGTTGGTAAATTTTCGTTTGAGCTCCTAATGGCTTTCCCCCTTCAAATTGATCCAAAATAGCATTATCTCTGTGCAAATGTATATGCTGAACTCAAATCAACAATTAGTTATTGAAGAAACTTACCCTTTTTTTAAAATCTAAATGTCCATAAAAAATGCGCTATTGTATTTCTACGCTTATTACTTTCATTACAGGAAGTACATCGCCGGAAGTTTCAGTAAAGGAAGAAAATCGACCAAAAATCCACCGAAATTTGTTGTCCTACGCAATACGTCATTCTGCAGTTAATTACATTACTTCTTGAGAGTTACGGGAGAGAAAAAGTGCGAGATATATTTCGTTTTTTTATGGACTTTCAAAGCACAAAAGGTAGGTTTCTTCAATAACTAATTGTTGATTTGAGTTCAGCATATACATTTGCACAGAGATAATGCTATTTTGGATAAATTTGAAAGGGGAAAAGCCGTCGGTAGCTAAAACGAAGATTTACCAGAAAGCTTTTGCACTATAACAATCTCAGGATAGATACGAGACAGAAATACTGACAGACACGACGTTAATTAATTTTGGTGATTGTACAGTAACCCGTGTTTCAATATTATATGATCGTTATCCCGTTATGGATATGCGTTGGTGTGGTGGATATCGACTTGGAATGAGAAATCGGAGATCAAAGTTTGAATTCATGTTGAATTCATTGCATTGTCTCGGAAACGAGGCTGCTTGCCCACAGACTGTGCGATCAATCCGGCGCAAGCACTCTTGTTTACCTCTCTGCGTCCGAGCAGAGAGAACCCAAGCGAGGCTCCGCCTAAGGGTAGAGTCTTGTTTGGGGTCATAAAACAAGAGAACGACCCAGCCTTAAGCTGCGTTTAAGGGATATTTTTGGCCTAGCGTAAGGGCTCGGAATCCCACATAAATAAACCTTATGTCAGACCTGCCTTAGTGGGAAGGAGGCAAATACCATTGCATTCACTTACACGCAAATACCCTTGGGAAATTTATTAACACTGGAACACTAATCATCAATTAAAGTTACACCACTACTAACCATGGGTATATCATACCCGATTTTGAAAATATAAAAAAAATATTAAATATAAATCTTTATTTGAAATATTTTACATGCAGACACTTCAAAATTTGTACTTTGAGTTAACATTAATAGGAACTGAAAAACATTATTTAGGTAAGAAAATCAGGTACTGAAAATTTAATTAAATTGTAATTAAAATGGCGTCATTTGTGCTGGTGTGATGCAGTGAATATCGGCTTGGAACGAGAAATCGGGGAGCCGAGTTCGAATTCTAGTTGAATTCCTTGTATTTAATTATGCGCAAATACCCTTGGGAAAGGTATTAATCAAGTTATGGGTTACATAATAGAACAGGTTGGGTTCTATAGCCTTGGTTGGCAACCAGTCTACCGCAGAAAGTAATGACAACATTTTTCTTCTTCTATGTGCCTTGTCCATTCAGGACGTAGGCGATCATGGCCTTTCACGTTTCCTTATCCCTGATGGCTCTGAGCACGCTTTCTCCTGTTACACCATGCAATCCACGTTCCGTCATCAATCTGATTAGGTCCTTCAAATATGTTATCCGTTGCTTTCCCCTGTCTCTTTTCCCCTCTATCTGGCCTGTTAGTATCAGATTCTCCAAGCCCTCCTTCCTCATTTCGTGTCTCAGGAACTTCTGCTGTCTCTTCCTGATGATCAGTATTAATTTCCTTTTTGTTTCCATCATTTCCAAAACATCATCATTGCTCACATGCTCAATCTATAATATTCGCAGCATCCTTCTGCAGAACCACATTTCAGTTGCTTCAAGTTTTTCCTTCATTTTTGATGGTATTGTCTAGCATTCACTGCCATATTGAAGGACGGACAGCACGTAGCAATCCAGTACTCTCTTTCTAGTTTCTAGTGAAATTGTCCTGTTTCTTAATATTTTACTCAACTTCTGGGATGCTTCCTTCGCCATGCCAATTCGCCTTCGGATCTCTGTGTCGCACTTTCCGTCTTCTGTTATAACGCTTCACAGGTATTTAAATTTTTGTACGTGCTTGACAACCTACTGCGGGATAATCTTCTGCCCAGGCAGTCATGTCTCTTTCGAGACATGATCGTCCAATGCGTGTATCACGTATGGAACTTAACTGACTGACTGGAATTTAGAAGCCTCTATTTCTCTTGCACTCACCTTGTAATGCATGTACAATGTATATACGTAAAAGAGTTTGATGTAGAGACCTCGGTGACATAGCCTCATCCTAGCAAGTGTGCTTCAACGATCATGATACAGGCAATGAGAACTTAATTAAAAATGACAATTGGTTATAATGAGACATGCTCTCAACGCGGTTAAAGGAAAGTTAATATGAATAACGAGCCAAAGAAGGTTAGCCTTCGATACTTCATTGTTCCACACGCAAGAGGCTTTCGGCCATATTACGTTCTAATGGGGTTTTTCGTTCGGTCACTGAAGTTAAGCAACGTTAGTACGTAGACGGGTGACTTCTTGGGAATATCAGGAACTTCAGTCATGCATGTTAAAGGAATACCAAGTGCCTTAAGAATGGATGAGGGGAAGATATAATAGGATTCCGGCTATATCACGTTGAAAGACCGTTTCTCGAAACAATCACGTACAATCTCGTACAATCTCGTACAATCGTTTCTTGTACAAATTAAGCAACGCCAGTACGTAAACTGGTGACCCCTTGGAAATATCAGGTGCTTTAATCATGGATGGGAAAGAAATATATATTTAGTGAGAGAGAGAGAGAGAGAGAGAGAGAGAGAGAGAGAGAGAGAGAGAGAGAAGAATAAGAAGAAAGAAGCAGAATCTATAACTACTCTCTCTCTCTCTCTCTCTATATATATATATATATATATATATATTTTATTTTTCATTTTTTTTTATAAGCGTTTCACCCCGAGCAAGGCATGTCACTGCCACTACTGCGCAGGGGGCTACGTAGAGTGGAGAAAGGCTGATTAAATATAGGAAATGTCAGAGGGTGGGTGATAGGCGGGTAAGGATACCGAGAATGAGGGTTGGGTAGATGAGAGTGTTCTGAGAATAGTTGGGAGTTAGTGTGATAGGAGGTGTCTATTGACCCTACATTTAAACACCTGGAGATTGTAACTGTCGGGAAAGCAGACTTGTGGAAGGGAGTTCCACAGGCGGGAAGCGCGAGAAAAGAAGCTGTTGGAGTAGAATTTACGGTTACATCTTATTTGTTTAACTGTAAAAGGGTGGGACCTAGTTGCTAATCTAGTATCTCGTGTAAATTCGTGCTTAGGCGGCACCAGTGATCTAAGCTCATCGGAGCAGAAGCCATGAAAGTACTTGTAGAAGAGGCACAGGGAAGCCACATCACGCCGGTGTGAGAGCGGCTGCAGCCGGTCTGCTAAGTCAGTATCAACCACGTTACAGATCCTCCTTTGTATTTTGTCAAGAAGCCCAAGGAGAGCAGCAGGGACACCCGACCAGATATGGCAGCAATATTCAATACACGGGCGGATGGTAGATTTGTATACGTGCAGAATAGATTCAGGTGGGAAAAACTTCCGGGCCCTGCACAGGGAGCCGACTTTCATAGCAGCAGATTTGGCAATGGATTCAATATAGTCATTCCATTTGAGGTCCGCCGAAAGTGTAAGGCCAAGGAGGCGTAGTATTTTACTCTCTGGGAGGCTAGCCTGTCCCATGCTAATGCTAATGTATACTACAATTCATAATTATTAGGCCACCCCAGTTTTTTTAAAAGAAATGATGTATTTCATACTCTTTTTAGTATTTATTACCAAGTGGTCAATTCTAAATGAAATCGAATGGTTCTTTTTTATTATTACTTTGTAAAATTTTACAAGACAAGGAAGCAAAGATCAACTCGTCTGAATCATCCTAAATTTTCTTCATTCTTTCATTAATGATACTGCAAATATAGGTAATTATTAAATATTTCTAAATTCATTTGATGCACATTTTATTGTGCAGTATTAACAAAAGAACCATTCTATTTTCATTTACAATTATTCACTTGGCAATAAATACTAAAAAATAGTTTGAAATACATCCTTTTTTAAAACACTGGTGTGGGCTAATAATTATTGCCGGTCGTGTATGTATAGAGTGTGTGTGTGTGTGTGTGTGTGTGTGTGTGTGTGTGTGTGTGAGTGTGAGAGAGAGAGAGAGAGAGAGAGAGAGAGATGGATGGGGTTGGAAACGAAAATAGATTTCGAAATGTCTACTCCAGTTACCAACCACAGTCATTTGATCTTCTTTAATCTCTCCTCATAATTCATGTGGCAGATGTGATTACGGTTTGCATTCAGTTGCAAATGGCATTGGCCGAAGCAAACAAATCAACGCTGATAAATTTGATCCCATTGGGATAATCATGACAGATGGGAAAGATGGTGGAAACATAAAAGATAGGGTCGTGCCCATAATAGTAAGCGCACTTGGAAGCGTTCCAGAAGCATAGAACCGAGTTTAGATTATTACAACTATGACTCATCAACATGCCACGGACATAGGGTCAGATCAACTTCTAATTCTATTAGTAAAAAAGAAGTCCTCTCAACTTATTGACAAGAGCCGTTATATTATAGAACAAACTCCCGAGAGAATGCTTTCTCGATCACTACAATCGTATCTTTTTCAGTTCAGATTAAACCGTTATCTATCCAATATATTTTTACGAACAGTCGGATCACACTCACTCCCTTCAAATTTCATTAGTAAAAAGGAACTCCCCTAAGCTTATTGACGAGATTTGCTACTTTATAGAGCAGACTCCTGAGAGGATGCTTTCTCGACCGCTACAATCGTATCTTTTTCAGTTTAGATTAAACCGTTATCTATCCAATATATTTTTACGAAAGGTCGAATCACATTCACTTTCTTAAAATTTATTAGTAAAAAGTAAGTGCACTCATCTTATTGACGAGAGGCGCTACTTTATAGAGCAAACTCCCGAGAGAATGCTTTCTCGATCACTACAATCGTACCTTTTCCAGTTTAGATTAAACCGTTATCCATTCAATATATTTTACGAAGGGTCGGATCACATCCACTCTCTTTAAATTTTATTTGTAAAAAGTAAGTCCACTCAGCTTATTGACGAGAGCCGCTACTTTATGGAGCAGACTCCCGAGAGGATGCTTTCCCGATCGTTACAAGAGTAACGTTTTTTTTTTTAGTTTAGATTCAACTGTCAACTATTTAACACATCCTCACAAACTACACTTTATCCTTCCAGTTACAACCGTCAAACAACATAATTCATTAACTATTTACCTTGAGTCGTTCTGGGGGGGGGGGGTTGTATTGAATAAAGATTAAAAAAAGATGAAAATGCGAACAAGAGCTGAGAATCGGACGACCTCGGTTCTGTGATGATCCTGAAAAAATAAAGATGAGGAAACATAAGACGATTTTGTATTTTCAGATGAGCACCAGATTTCTGGTAAATTTATCACTTTTCTGGTACGATCATTTATGAGATCAAACGCATGTCATTATCTGGCGTTTCGAGATTGAAACCGTGTTTTCGTTTTTTCAGAAGGTATAAAATTTAATTCAAATCTTTATTCCTGTATTTACCATCCGCCCGTGTATTGAATACTGCTGCCACACCTGTTCGTGTGTCCCTGCTATTAAACTCTGGGTTCTTGACAAAATCCAACGGAGAATCTGCAATATGATCAATACCGACTTAGCAGCTCGGCTGCAGTCGCTCTCTCACCAGCGGAACGTGGCTTCCCTGTGCCTCTTCTATAAATACTTTCACGGCTTCTGCTCCGATTAATTTAGATCATTGGTGCCTCTACGTAGGAATTTACACGAGATACTAGATTAGCAACTAGGTCCCACACTTTTATAGTGAAACCGATAAAGTGTAACCACAATTTCTACCCTAATAGCTTCTTTTGACTCACTTCTCACCTGTGGAATTCCCTTCCATATACTTGCTTCCCCGACAGCTACAATCTTCAGGAATTTAAATGTAAGGTCAATAGACAGCTCGCACTAACTCGCATCCATTCTCACAAGCTCTTTTTCCATCTACTCCACCCACATACTCGGTATCCTCATCCGTCTATTACCCTCCTCCTGACATTTCCTATAATTATCTCCTCTTTCTCATGACTTACCCCTACGTAACCCCCTACGCAACAGTGGCAGTAGAATGCCTTGCTTGGGGTGAGACGATTAAAAAAAATACTCAGTATTTAATGTATTATAATATTATTTTCTTCAAATCAGAAAATGTATTATATGTAATAAAATTCCTCATTATTGGTTAATTGAATTAAATTTTGATATCATAGCTGATTCATTAACTCTTTTTAAGACTAATAAAATTACTCAATTTCGATTTAAGACTAATAAATTTAACCAATTTGATATTTTTAAAATTGAAAAGAAGGCTTGTATTCTCTCTCTTACTTTCTCTCACTCTCTATATATAATATAAATGATTTAAACTATTGAATTTATATTTCACAGTTTAATATTTACTTTTTATAAAAAGTGCTCAGTGCCGAAGTAGAGCATTTATAGATATACTAGCAGTATAGCCTGGCGTTGCTCAGGTGTAATGAAGGCTTTAAAACTAATCTAGCGAAACTCTAGAGTTGGGAGGTTGAAGATAATAGCAATCATCTAAGAGACAAAACTTTTATTTATATCAGTTCTCTCGCTTTCTAATTCTCTCTCTCTCTCTCTCTCTGTGTGTGTGTTTGTATATGTAAAAATACACATGTCTGTCAGTCTGACAGTCCTAATCAAATGACAAAATGTAAATATACTCATGCATAACGTGATTCATCATCTGAAGGGACCTTATAGATTAATAATTGTTTTATCGATGTAGGCATAAAAATATGCATAATTAACAAATTTACCTAATTTTGAAGTCTATTAACAACATAGCCAATTCTCGCTCAAATGATCTCAAATTTTAACGAAATGTAGAAAAAATAAAATGTCCATTTATTTTTTTTCATTCGAAATGAAAACGCATTTTGTGTGTTAGAATAACTTCGAATGCAGTCAAATTGTTGAGTTGTGCGTAATAAATACGAACAACAGAAAATTATATTAAATAAATGTATAAATGAATAGTATTTACAAAGTGGGGTGAGTAATCATACAGGAAACAAGGTATTAATTGTACGTCTCTTCGTAGGATGTAGAGTCTGATTATAATCACTTCCGGTTGAGTACCGGAAGTGTCCGACTGACTTGTTAGCACAGTTCCAATCACTCTAGCACTGGTATATCGCTACCGTGACATTACCGCCAACAACACCGAGGTCTTGGCACTACCACTATTTGTAGTGCATGAAATAGTTCATTTATCATTAAAATGGTGGAGAGCGCCTTAACCCAAATGATAGTGTGCTGTGTGTATTTCGATTAAATTCAAGAAAAATACACCAACTGGAAACCAAATTTAGATATGACACAACAAATTTAAAGAGGAAGGCTGTTTGTGCAGGGTGAAGGAATCCGCCAGTATCGGATGATATTGCTAATCAAGTTCGGAAACATTTGAAGCCCAAGAAAGTCTGTCAGAAGAGCATCTATGGAAACCCAAATTTCTCGGACGACACTTTGGCGTATAGTAAGGAAATTCTTGCGAATGTCACCGTATAAATAGCAGCTTATTCAAGATAGATAGATAGATAGATAGATAGATAGATAGATAGATAAATATGACCAGACTTATATATATATATATATATATATATATATATATAGATAGATAGATATGACCAGGCTTATATATATATATATATATATATATATTTTTTTTTTTTTTTTTTTAATCATATCACCCCGAGCAAGGCAGTAACGCCACTGATGCGCAGGGGGCTACGTAAGGGTAAAAAGAATGGAAAAGAGAAAGCCGAAAACCGCATCCTAAACAGGAAACAAGGGATGAGCCTCTTCACCTGTTCAATAGATGTGGGTGGAGTGTGAACCGGGCGATAGTTTATATATATATATATATATATATATATATATATATATAAGCCCGGTCATATCTATCTATCTATCTATCTATCTATCTATCTATATATATATATATATATATATATAGATAGATAGATAGATATGACCAGGCTCTTATATATATATATATATATATATATATATATATAGATAGATAGATAGATATGACCAGACCTATATATATATATATATATATATATATATAGATAGATAGATAGATAGATAGATAGATAGGGAAAAGACATAGATTGATTGATATATAGAAACTTTATGAACAGGCATAAATATATTGATTTTTAGTGAGCAGACCTAGAGAGATAGACAGACCGATAAGAAACAGATATAGATGGACGGATAGTGAACAGACATAGACAGGCACATAGATATATAGATTGTGAACAGACATCGTCACTACGGTATCCAAACGAAATGAAGTTCTGATACTAGTTCCCGTACGATCATTGAAGTTAAGCAATGTCGAGTCTGGTCAATGCATTGATAGGTGTCTGCTGGCTTTTTTGATTGATTGATTGATTGATCCGTTTCGTGCAGCTTATCAACCTTTTACATGTTATTTAAAGCCAAAAAATATTTTAGATTGTAAAAAATTGTTTTTGAAAGATTATAATAATTTATTGATACAAGCCTTACTAATTAGCGCATATCTGGTGGCCGATGGTGGAAAGAGATGGATTAATATTTTTTTCAAGGGTATGTGCTCAATAGTGAATTGATTATGCGAAGGCATTCGACAAGATACGACACAAAGAATTAATGGAGATGCTCGGCAGCCTCGACATTTTTGGGAAAGACATCAGAGTAATCAAGAATCTCTACTGGCAGCAAAAGGGCCTGCATACGGACAGGTAATGATTTCAGCAGATTTACAAAGATAGAAAGAGGCGTAAGACAAGGATTTGTCTTTTCACCGGATCTGTCCAACTTGTACAGCGAGAATATTTTGAGGACCCTAGATGACACACCAATATTTGTTATTGGAGGCCACAGTTTGAACAACATAAGGTATGCAGATGAAACAGTGCTGATTGCAGACACGGAAAGGAAACTACAAGACCTCCTACAGAAAGTATCGTTGGAAAGTGACAGAAAAGGACTACAAATAAATTGAATGCATGGTCATCAGCAAAAGATGCAACCCAAAATGCCAAATACAGGTGGGGAATACCAGAATCAAACAAGTACAAAAATTTAAATACCTAGGAAGCGTTCTAACAGGAAAGTGCGACGCAGAGATCCGAAGGCGAATTGGCATGGTAAAGGACGCGTTCCAGAAGCTGAATAAAGTACTAACACACAGGAAAATTTCACTAGAAACAAAGAAAAGAGTGCTGGATTGCTATGTGATGTCAGTTCTTCAATACAGCAGTGAATGCTGGGTCATATCATCGAAAATGAGGACAAAACTTGAAGCAGCGGAAATGTGGTTCTACAGAAGGATGTTGCGGATATCGTGGACTGAGCATGCAAGCAACGATGAAGTGTTGGAAAGAATGGCAACAAAAAGGAAATTATTAGTGAGCATCAGGAAGAGACAACTGAAGTTCCTGGACATGCAATAAGGGAGGAGGGTTTGGAGAACCTGATACTGACAGGCCAGATAGAAGGAAAAAGAGACAGAGAAAGGCAGCGGATAACATATTTGCAGGGCCTGATCAGGTGGATGACGGAACGGGGGTTGCCAGGAGTAACAGGAGAAAACATACTAAGAGCCACAAGAAATAGGGAGACGTGAAGAACCATGATCGCCTACGTCCTGAAGGGACAAGGCACATAGAAGAAGAAAGAGTGAATATAATGAATCCGAGTAGAATTGGAACTGGGCTCGCATATTAACTATTTTGAACCATTATCTATTACACGTTCTACACATCCAAGCTTACAGCACCTGTTATTTCCAGGCAGTTGCTCATTTAGGCAATGCCCAAGCTCGACGTTGCTTAACTTCAGTCATCGTACAAGAAGAGATACAAGCCAGGGAATATTAGTAAAGGTACACATTTGAAAGAGCGAAAATGATAAGATTGTGTGGAGCAATGTTCACCCACACTCTGGCGCTAGACTACATATTAAAGAAGGAGAAACTTTGATGAATTTGGTCGTGTATATAAGTTGGGCTTATATAAATCAGTTAAGTACCATAAGTGATACACATTTAAGCGATCAAGAGACATGACTGACTAGGCAAACAATTTTCCCGCCCTAGTTTGCCATTACTTTCAACAGTAGACTGGTTGCCGACCAAGGCTATAGAACCCAATCTGTCTTGTTATTTGACTCATGGCTTGAAAGGGAAGAAATGTATTATATTATTAAGTAGTAATTATTGGGTGATCAGTTTATTACTTCATAACAATAGAAAAACGATCCCCCAGTTTATGACCAGTAGAAGCCTTAATCATGATTTCAACTATTATATTCAGTCAGTCAGTTAAGTGCCATTCGTGATACACGCTTGGGCGATCATGTCTCGAAAGTTAAATACCATAAGTGATACACATTTAAGCGATCAAGAGACATGACTGACTAGGCAAACAATTTTCCCGCCCTAGTTTGCCATTACTTTCAACAGTAGATTGGTTGCCAACTAGGGCTATCTCTTCTGTTATTTAATCCATAGCTGGAGCGAGACGCGATGGATTCATAACTTTCTCAAGGATATTTGTGCGCAAGTGAATGCAACGAATTCAACTGGAATTCGAAGTCTGCTTTCTAATTTATCGTTCCGCGTTAATATCCACTGGATCACAACGCACGTTCTGGGCTTATATCAGTCAAGTGCCATACGTGATACACGCTTGGGCGATCATGTCTCGAAAGAGACATGACTGACTGGGCACAAGATTATCCCGCAGTAGGTTGCCATTGCTTTCTGCGGTAGACTAGTTGCCGACCAAGGCTATAGAACCCAATCTGTCTTGCTATTTAACCCATAACTGGAAGGAAGAGACGGGTTAATATCTTTCCCAAGGATATTTGCGCGTAAGTGAATGCAATGGATTCAACTGGAATTCAAACTCGGCTCCCCGGTTTCTCGTTCTGAGAAACTGTACCACAACGCCAATATATCCACTGTACCACAACGCCAATATACACGAACATAATGGTATGCGCTGTTTAAAATACTAAGAGAAAAATGAAAAAGTTATGGATAGTACAGGTTTTGATGTCTTTAGCTTAAAGTACAAAAGACAAAATAAAATAAAAAAACAAAAAAGAAGAATGCAAAAAAAAAAAAAAAAAAAAGCAAACGCAAATGGATATGGAAAGGAACACAACAATTTAAACACATCTCGCAGCATCTATGTAAACAGGAAGTGGCAAATGTCAGTTCCAACAACAACGGGACCAAAAAGTAAGGAATGTGTCATGAGATGACGTATGAAACTCAGTTAAGTCTAAGAAGAGCAAATAGTGTCACGATAAAAACAAAAAAGAAAAAGAAAAAGAATAAAAGACAGGATTATTTATGGTTAGGAAAAAAGTGAGAAAGAAAAAGTAAAGAATAAAAAGGGAATATTATCTTGATGCGAGAGAAGATTGGAAAGTTGAGTCAAAATGAATAATGAAAAAAAAAAAGACAGAAAAATCTAATACTGAAAGAAAAACTGAAAGAAAGAATGAAAGAAAGACTTTCAAACAGAGAATGAAAGAAATAATGAAAGAAAGAAACACCGAAAGAAAATATGAATGAAAGAAAGGAAGAATAAAAGAGTGAAAGAAATACAGAAAGAAAGAATGAAGAGAGATAAAAAACTGAAAGCAAAAAAGACTGAAGGAAAGAATGAAAGAGAAAAAATACTAAAAAAACAACAACAAAAAAACGAAACACTTAAAGAAAAAATAAAAGAAAGAAAAGAAAATCGAAAAAATGAAAGACAGAAAAAAGAAAAATGAAAGAATGACAGACAGATAGAAAGAATGAAAAACAGAAATAATAAAAAGAACGACAGAAAAATGAAAGAAAGAATGAATTAATGTAAGAGAGAATTAAAGAAAGAAAAAACTGAAAGAAAGAAAGAAAGAAAGAAAGAAAGAAAGACTTCAAGAAATAATGAAAGAAAGAATGAATGATAGATTAATTTAAAACTAAAAGGAAAAAAAAAAAAACCCCGGGAAAGAAAGAAACAAATAATGGATGAATGAAAGTGGAATAAAAGCTAGAAGAACAAAAAAGGTAAAAAATAAAGAAAAAATTAAAAGAAGATGAAAGAAACCCGAATAAAAAAAAATCTAGAAAAACAAAACTTGAAAAGCAAGAAAGAATGAAAGACAAACTTCAAGCAAGAAGAATAAGGGAGGAAAGAAAGATAAATACGCATAAAATATAAAACTTAAAGAGAATAAAAACTGAAAAGAAAAAAAAGAAAGAATTAATAAAAAGACAACTTAAAACAAGGGAAGAAAAACAATAAAGAAAGAAAGGGACAAAGAATGAAAAAAGCAAAAAAATAGACCGAAAAGAATGAATGAATGAATGAGAGAGCTAGAGATAATAACCTGAAATGAAAGAAAGAATGAATAAAAGAAATGTTCAAAAAGAAAAGAATAAAAAAGGCTGAATGAATGAATGAATAAAAAGGATAGATAGATAATAACATGAAAAGAAAGAAATAATGAATAAAATATTCAAAACGAAAGGAAAAAAAAGTAATGAATCAATAGATGAAAGAGCTAGAGAAAAAAAATTCAAAATAAAGAAAGTAATAATGAATAAAATAAATTTTCAAAACGAAAGAAAAAAAAAATGAATGAATAGACGATTGAGCTAGAGATAATAACCTAAAAAGAAAGAAATAATGAATAAAAGAAATATTCAAAACGAGTTGAATAAAAAAAGAATGAATGAATGAATGATTGAGCTAGAGATGTTGGGATACCGACCGAGCATAGCGAGGGAGCGGATGTTTGCACCCTCACAACTAAAAAGCAAATGACCAAAACTCGACGGTGCGCATCCGGATTCGCGCAGATGTTCCGGTTGAAAAATAAAAATTAATTAAAAAATGTTTAGGATGCGGTTTCCGGTTTTCTCTTTTCTAGTGTTCTCACTTTTTATTTTCAATTGAAGTAGATAGACTAAACTGTCGCCCGGTTTACACTCCACCCACATCTATTGAACAGGTGAAAAGGCTCATCCCTTGTTTCCTGCTTAGGATGCGGTTTCCGACTTTCTCTTTTCCAATCTTCTCACTTTTTTTTTCAATTGGAGTTGATAGACTAAACTAAACTATCGCCCGGTTCACACTCCATCCACGTCTACTGAACAGGTGAAGAGGCTCATCGCCTCTCCCTGTTTAGGATGTGGCTTCCAGTTCTCTCTTTTCCAATCTCTTCACTCTTATGTAGCCCCCTGCACATCAGTGGCGTTGCTGCCTTGCTCGGGGTGATATGATTAAAAAGAAATATTAAATTTCCATTTCGCGAGCCTAATCGAATTTTATTTATCGGCCAACGGGAAGCCCAGAATCAAATACAAGTGTGAAATCCCAAATGATCTGCTGCGATCCAATAAGAAGATATAAAAAGCCGATACAGAAAGAATCGCCAGATAGGCAAACTGACTCGGGAGAGAAGAGTGTAATCAGTATCCCCCTTGACCTAAGTCAAGCGGTTTACTATCCTAGCCTCCTTTCCCTCGCCTCTTATCTTTCGCTGTCTCAAAACTACTTACTGACCTAAGTAGCGGAAACATCAAAGACATTCCTGACTTACAGCGCTCCCACATTCCTAAGCATTAATTCTCTTTTCAGCATTTTATTGCCATGAACATTTTAACGTCCGTTGGACCTATACTTCAAGTATTAATTTAATTGTAAAAACCTTAATTGATATGTGTATATATAAAATGTTATTTTTCAACTCAATCTGCTTTTCTTGATTTATAATCATTTTATGACTTATAGTGGGCTATATCCAACGAGGCTAAATTCCGTTAACCTGCAACAATACACTACTACCCTTCACTAGAACGGTGTGACACGATAACTAGGCATATATGTATTTTATTATAAGAGATTAAAATAGAAAATGGTTAAGAATAGAAAACAGTTTAAAAACATATTTAACAAAAGTGAAAAAAGAAGAGGAAAAATAAATAAATAAACGCTTTTTCTTTTAGGAGGAAAATTGTGGAAGAGACAACGGTATCCGATTACTGTTTTAAATCCTATCACTCTTCCGGTAAATATTTGACTCAGTGATTTAATGTGATACATAGATAAGTTCAGGAGATAAAAGTTCAGGAGGTGGGTTTTCGAATGACCAGGTCAAAGGCTGTCTTTTACTGTATCTTGACCACACATAAATAATTTCTATAAATACTTTCACGGCTTCTGCTCCGATGAACTTAGATCACTGGTGCCCCCTAAATACGAATTTGCACGAGATACTAGATCAGCAACTAGATCCCACCCTTTTACAGTGAAACCGATAAAATGCAGCCGTAACTTCTACTCCAACAGTTTCTTTCCTCGCACTTCCCGACTGTGGAATTCCCTTCCTCACGATTGCTTCCCCGACGGCTACAATCTCCAGGAGTTTAAATGTAAGGTCAATAGACACCTCCTAACACACTAACCTGCTCCCATTCTATCAAACACTCTTCCCATCTGCCCAACCCTCATCCTCGCTATCCTTACTCATCTGTCACCTTCCTCCTGAAATTCCCTATGTTTAACCACTCCTTCTCTTTACCTTCCCCTATGTAGCCCCATGCGCAATAGTGGCAGTGGAATGCCTTGCTTGGGGTGAGATGATAAAAAAAAAACACATCATTAAGAATTTTCCGGCGGAAGCTTTATTAAGATAAAAAAAAAAAAAGATAACTGAAATTTCAGACTTACAGTCGCCAATGTTTATCACCGGTGGTTTAAAGCATTTCCGGATTTCCGGATTTCCGGATTCATTTTAAATAAATAGAAGTTAGTTAGTGAGTTTAAAGTGAGTTCCGCCGGGCGTGTGCTTGAAGTAGGAATCTCCTTTCGTCTTGTTTCGGTCAGTTCGGATTTGTTGATCTCCATTAATTAGAGTTAGAGCTGTGTGTCACATTCGCCTGCCCCAACCGAAAGGGTGAACTCTAAACAAAATAAAGCATCCTTTCAACTCATCCAAGTTGTGGAATTGTGTTCCTTATAGTTTAATCTTGTACCCCCAGCTTGAGGCTCCGACATTTTCAACAAACTCCCGGCAAACATCACAGCGTGGAGAACGGCCGCCGGAGAAAATGTCGGGACCGTCCACTGGGGTGTTACAACGGACTCTCCACTGGTAAACTACGGATAACCCGCTATAGAGATAATAACCTAAAAAGAAAGAAAGTAATAATGAATAAAAGATGTGTTCAAAACGAAAGGAATAAAAAAGAATGAATGAATGAATGAAAGAGTTAAAGATAACACTTCCCAGGTATTTAAATGATTGAAATTAAATCTAGATAAAGAAATTTCAAGAAAGTAGAAAAAGAATAGAACAACAAAGCAAAGAAGGCAGAAAGAAACAACGAAAAAAATCAGGAAGAAAGAAAGAAAAAATATTTAAAAAGTGTAATTAAAAAAATAACTGATTAGTCTTGACAGGAAAAAGTAATAAATATGTAAATGAATAAAACTTGTCCTCCAAACGAGACAAAGAAAAAAGTATGTATATTATTTTTCGTTTTTTTTATTATTTCCCACTTCCGGTTTCTTAAAAAGGGGCGTTACTTAAATAGATGCCTTCTTCGGTGATTCGCCATCATTAATCATGTGACAAAATATTCGCTATTCTGTCTAGAAAGGTAGGAAATAAAGGCAAAAGCCTAATTCTTTCTTTTATGTGCGTTGTGGTACAGTGGATATCGGCTCGGAACGAGAAGCCGGGGAGCCGAGTTCGAATTCCAATTGAATCCATTGTATTCACTTACGCGCAAATACCCTTGGGAAAGGTATTAATCCGTCTCTTCCTTCCAGTTATGGGTTAAATAACAGGACAGATTGGATTCTATAGCCTTGGTCGGCAACCAGTCTACCGCAGAAAGCAATGACAACCTACTGCGGGATAATCTTCTGTCCAGTCAGTCATGTCTCTTTCGAGACTTGATCGCCAAAGCGTGTATCACGTATGGCACTTGACTGACTGACTGAATATAATAGTTGAGATAATGATTAAGGATTCTACTGGTCATAATGTGGGGGATCGGTTTTTTATTGTTATGAAGTAATAAACTGATCCCCCAATAATTACTACTTAATAATATAATACATTTCTTCCATTTCAAGCCATGAGTCAAATAACAAGACAGATTGGGTTCTATAGCCTTGGTCGGCAACCAGTCTACCGAAGAAAGCAATGGCAACCTACTGTGGGATAATCTTCTGCCCAGTCAGTCATGTCTCTTTCGAGACATGATCGCCCAAGCGTGTATCATGTATGGCACTTGACTGACTGACTGAATATAATAGTTGAGATAATGATTAAGGATTCTACTGGTCATAATGTGGGGGATCGGTTTTCTATTGTTATGAAGTAATAAACTGATCCCCCAATAATTACTACTTATTAATATAATACATTTCTTCCATTTCAAGCCATGAGTCAAATAACAAGACAGATTGGGTTCTATAGCCTTGGTCGGCAACCAGTCTACCGAAGAAAGCAATGGCAACCTACCGTGGGATAATCTTCTGCCCAGTCAGTCATGTCTCTTTCGAGACATGATCGCCCAAGCGTGTATCACGTATGACACTTAACTGACTGACTGACGCTGAGAAGAAGGTCGAAACTAAAATGAAATCATTTAATATCATATTTGTTAAAAAAGTATTTAGGGAGATTTTCATTTAATTCCTCTTTTTATAATTCCCTTTACATCGAGCATTTTCAATTTCAAGTTTTCATCAAACAATATGAATCAAATTATTCCTCTACTCGATCTAATTATTTCGAAGTTTTCTTCTACTAATATAAACGTTTATTTTAGATTTCTTTCGCTAGTTATATTTACAGTGTGCGAAGGATAAACGGTAAAATTCGAACTTAAGAAACAAAACGACGGCGGTCGGCTAGCTAGAGAGGCAACAGCAGTCGTCGTCGTCGTCACGGCAGCAGCCTTCTGCAACGATCCTTTTTTTCGCGCGAACGACTCGCTAAGCAAGCCCAGTGGTAGTCAAGCTGCTGCAGCAGCGGGGTCCACGGCGGCGACACGCGAATAGCCCGATTCGAAGCCCGGTGGTAGAAGACGAGCAGCGAGCGGCGGGGCCAGGAGTCGTTGTCATGGTGGTCGGCAACGAAGGCAACGGCGGGGACCGAGACAGACAGACAGACAGACACTCCAACTACGACAGTTCGATCATCTTCATTAAGCAGGCAGAGACCAGCTGCAAACGATGGCGGTGATCCGGGAAGAGAGCGAAGGATATATATATATATATATATATCAGGCGGAAACGCTAGCGGACAACGCATTCGAACTCACCACATTTACTGATCGCAATGTAAACGAACGAGTCCGATTCGAACACCGAGTCGCAAGGCGGAGACTTAACGGTGCAAGTATCGATCACTGAAGTGAGCGCTTCGACGGAACGTGAGTGTGAAAAAACTCAATTTGTCTCCGTCTACCGATCTGACCGACGGCCTGGGTATTAAGGACGGGATCTACGGAAACCACACTATATCGACCAGCCCGGTTCCGACAAACAACAACTAACTGCAACAGGATCGGAGGCTTTCGGCGTGCGTGTGCGAAACATCGCCGGTGGCAGCATGAGCGTCAGAAGGCGGCGGCGGCTGATGCTGCTGTTTCCTCGACGAAGCATTACGGACCACGCATCACGCAACTCGACGAGACTGTTGCAGTGTTGGACGGCGTCTGTTGATGCAAGAGACCGGGCCACTGCGTTTACGGATGAATAGTTTTCGAGCATCCGAAAGGAATAAATGGTAAATTTTCGTTTTAGGTCCCGAATGCTTTTCCCCCTTCAAACTTATCCAAAATAGTATTATTTCTGTGCAAATGTATATGCTGAACTCAAATCAACAATTAGTTATTGAAGAAATTTACCTTTATTGATCTTAACGACCAGAAGAAAATAGAACTTCATCTCGCACTTTTTGTTTCCCGTAACTCTCACGAAGTCATGTAATTAACTGCAGAATGACTTTCGGCGTAGGCACAAATTTCGGCCTATTTACTTCCTTTACTGAAATTTCCGCCTATTTACTTCTTGTAATGAAAGTAATACGCGTAGAAAAAATCGCGTATTACTTTCATTACAGGAAGTAAATAGGCGGAAATTTCAGTAAAGGAAGTAAATAGGCCGAAAATAGGCCGAAATTTGTTGTCCTACGCCGAAAGTCATTCAGCAGTTAATTTCATGACTTCATGAGAGTTACGGGAGACAAATGAGCGAGATGAAGTTCAATTTTTTTCTGGACGTTCAGATCATTATAGGTAGGTTTCTTCAATAACTAATTGTTGATTTGAGTTCAGCATATACATTTGCACAGAGATAATGCTATTTTGGGTCAATTTGAAGGGGGAAAAGACTTCGGGATCTAAAACGAACATTTACCGGATAAATTGTTGTCTAAATGAGGCAAAAATTTAAAGAACGCTGACATATCATTTTAACAGATATATTTACCAAAATTAGAGAAAAATATCTTGAAATGTTAAAGAGTATATTTATTCAATAAAACTGTCATTAGCTTCAACCACGGCCTTTAAATGACTTCGGAATCTCCTGCAACTCATCTGAAGGCTCTCCTTGTTTAACTTGGCGAATGCTGCCGTAATTCTTGCCTTCGGTTCATCTTTGGTGTTACAAGCAGTTTTGTTGCTCTATCACTCAACTGCGGCCAAGTTTGGATATTTTTGATTCCTGTCATCTTTTTCGTTAAATTCCCCATTTCATTCATCATTTTCACTTCTTTCCTTCAGCAGTATCTATCTATCTATCTATCTCAAGCAGTTACTATCTATCTATCTATCTATCTATCTATCTATCTCAAGCAGTTACTATCTATCTATCTATCTATCTATCTATCTATTTCAAGCAGTTACCATCTATCTATCTATCTATTTCAAGCAGTTACCATCTATCTATCTATCTATCTATTTCAAGCAGTTACCAGCTATCTAGCTATCTATCTATTTCAAGTAGTTACCATCTATCTATCTATCTATCTATCTATCTATCTAATCTAGCTAGCTATCTATCTATCTATCTATCTATCTATCTATCTATTTCAAGCAGTTACCAGCTATCTATCTATCTATCTATCTATTTCAAGCAGTTACCCAGCTATCTATCTATCTATCTATCTATCTATTTCAAGCAGTTACCAGCTATCTATCTATCTATCTATCTATCTATCTATTTCAAGCAGTTACCAGCTATCTATCTATCTATCTATCTATCTCAAGCAGTTACCAGCTATCTATCTATTTATCTATCTATTTCAAGCAGTTACCAGCTATCTATCTATCTATCTATCTATTTCAAGCAGTTACCAGCTATCTATCTATCTATCTATCTATCTATCTATTTCAAGCAGTTACCAGCTATCTATCTATCTATCTATTTCAAGCAGTTACCAGCTATCTATCTATCTATCTATCTATTTCAAGCAGTTACCAGCTATCTATCTATCTATCTATCTATCTATTTCAAGCAGTTACCATCTATCTATCTATCTATCTATCTATTTCAAGCAGTTACCATCTATCTATCTATCTATCTATCTATTTCAAGCAGTTACCAGCTATCTATCTATCTATCTATCTATCTATCTATCTATCTATCTATTTCAAGCAGTTACCAGCTATCTATCTATCTATCTATCTATCTATCTATCTATCTATTTCAAGCAGTTACCAGCTATCTATCTATCTATCTATCTATCTATCTATTTCAAGCAGTTACCAGCTATCTATCTATCTATCTATCTATCTATCTATTTCAAGCAGTTACCAGCTATCTATCTATCTATCTATCTATCTATTTCAAGCAGTTACCAGCTATCTATCTATCTATCTATCTATCTATTTCAAGCAGTTACCAGCTATCTATCTATCTATCTATCTATCTATCTATCTATCTATCTATCTATTTCAAGCAGTTACCAGCTATCTATCTATCTATCTATCTATCTATCTATCTATCTATCTATCTCACGAAGTTACCATCTATCTATCTATTTAATTATTTAGTTGGTTAGTTCTCTTCCTCTAGTTTTCTTTTCTTTCTTTCCAACTTTCTACCATTATATTTAACTCTTTTTTCCACTTTTATCCACTATTCTTTCTTTCTTTCTTTCTTTCTTTCTTTCTTTCTTTCTTTCTTTCAGATTCTCGTTTCTTTTTTTAAGCTGTTTATTCTTATGTTTTATATTTTTTATTCTTTTTTATCAACTTTTTTCCCTTTTTTTTTCTTTTTTCTTTCCTTTTATTTCATTTCTGGTTTTCTTCTATTTGTTTCAAGTTTTTTTTTATTCAACTTTTATTTACTTCTTCGGTTTTTCTATTTCAACGAAGTCAAAAATAAGAGAAAGAAATGCCTTTCTTTCTCTATTAATTCCTTTTCTAACGACACCATTTTCAATCATAAATGTTTTTTATTCCTGACATCCTTTTCATTAAATTCCCCATCATATCCACCATTTTTACATCTTTCCTTCAGCTAATATAGCATTTTCTAAGGATTCAAAAGATATCATTGAAAGCAATAAGTGTATATATATATATATATGTCTGTGCCTCTCTCTCTGTGTGTGTGTGTGTGTGTGTGTGTGTGTATTTTTGTATATATGAAGTTTTTTATTATTTCAAGGTGTAAAATTGTGTCATTCTACCTGTCAGGCGGTTGACCAGCATCGCAATGTACAGATAATTTTTTGCCTGAGTAAATGTTCGCTAAAAATGGCGACGCTGTTCAGCGTTCAATAAATTGGCAACGGACAAAAATAATTCCTGAGTCACTAATTCGAGATGGCTTTATATAATTCTATTAGAGATCCTGGATTGAATTTCAGAATTAAAAATATATTCATCTTATAGGATTTTATCTATCTATCTATCTATCTATCTATCTATGTCTATTTACTACGTATGTATGTATGTATGTATGTATGTATGTATCTATCTATGTTTAGTATCTATGTCTGTTCACTATCTATCTATCTATCTATCTATCTATCTATCTATCTATGTCTATTTACTACGTATGTATGTATGTATGTATGTATGTATGTATCTATTTATGTTTAGTATCTATGACGTATCTAAGACAGAAGGAGAGCGCCTAAGATGCGAACTGAAAACGTCAGGATCGAGTAAAAGCATAACTCATGTAATATCAATCATCCATCAATGGATGCTGAGTTTTCTTTTTTTTTAATCATATCACCCAGAGCAAGGCGGTAACGCCACTGATGTGCAGGGGGCTACGTAAGAGTGAGAAGATTGGAACAGAAAAAGACAGAAACCACATCCTAAACAGGGAACAAGTGATGAGCCTCTTCACCTGTTCAATAGACGAGGGTGGAGTGTAAACCGGGCGATAGTTTAGTCTATCTACTACAATTGAAAAAAAAAAAAAGAAAAAAAAAAGAGTGAGAAGACTGGAAAAGAGAAAGCCGAAACCACATCCTAAACAGGGAACAAGGGATGAGCCTCTTCAATAGACGAGGTTGGAATGTGAACCGGGCGATAGTTTAGTCTATCTACTCCAATTGAAAAAAAAAAGAAAAAAGAAAAGAGTGAGAAGACTGGAAAAGAGAAAGCCGGAAACCACATCCTAAACAGGGAACAATGGATGAGCCTCTTCAATAGACGAGGTTGGAATGTGAACCGGGCGATAGTTTAGTCTATCTACTCCAATTGAAAAAAAAAAAGTGAGAAGATTGGAAAAGATAAAGCCGAAACCACATCCTAAACAGGGAACAAGGGATGAGCCTCTTCACCTGTTCAATAGACGAGGGTGGAGTGTGAACCGGGCGATAGTTTAGTCTATCTACCCCAATTGAAAAAAAAAAGAAAAAAGAAAAGAGTGAGAAGACTGGAAAAGAGAAAGCCGGAAACCACATCCTAAACAGGGAACAATGGATGAGCCTCTTCAATAGACGAGGTTGGAATGTGAACCGGGCGATAGTTTAGTCTATCTACTCCAATTGAAAAAAAAAAAAAGTGAGAAGATTGGAAAAGATAAAGCCGAAACCACATCCTAAACAGGGAACAAGGGATGAGCCTCTTCACCTGTTCAATAGACGAGGGTGGAGTGTGAACCGGGCGATAGTTTAGTCTATCTACCCCAATTGAAAAAAAAAAGTGAGAAGACTGGAAAAGATAAAGCCGAAACCACATCCTAAACAGGGAACAAGGGATGAGCCTCTTCACCTGTTCAATAGACGTGAGTACTTTCATCAAAGATAAAGTAATGATCGGGTGAGAGGCAGATATTTTATTTTACCGGAAGATGTCGAGAATACCATGCATATGAGCAACGAAGTGTGAAGGATATATATATATATATATATATATATATGTAAAAATATTATAAAATAAAAATATATAAAATAAAATATATAAAACATATACGATATATAAACACACACACACACACACACACACACACACGCATATATATATATATATATATAGTGCTTAATTGGTATTATGTTTAACGCCAAGTTTATTGTTTTTCAGTGGTTTTACTGATAAAATGTATTTTGGTAAGCAGGTATTTTATGGTAAAGTGCCTGATATCGAAAGATATGCAAAGCGTTGATAGGTACAAAGAGTTTGTCTCTTTAATAGAACAGGTTTATGCCGACTTCGAAGTTTCGTGAATATAGAAAATTGAGAAGAGCCATTGTCACCCAAGACCTGAAGGAATACGGTGTATAGACTAAGAAGATGGACAAACGCTGGATCAGATAATTCTTTGGGAAGTGTTAATGTCTCAACTTGTTCATTCGTAATTTAAAGAAAAGGTTCTTGTTAAAATCTACACTCCAGTCTCTTCGAGGTGCGTCAACGTATTCACATTCAAACTGATACCCAAACAAATAAAAGACATAGCTTCACGTGAGAAAAGAACTTCTGTGTTATATCCTTCATAGAATAAAAAGTCGAACCAATGTCACCACTGCTATATACCTCATGAAGTAAAATGTTGAACTAGTGTTACTATCTCACAAGCAGTCAAAGGTTGCACTAGAGTTACTATCCTGTTGTATTCCCCATGCAGTAGTACGCTGAACTAATAGTAGTAGCCTTTTATAGCCTACATGAGGTAAAAGGTTACCACACTATTATATATCACACGAGGTAAAAGTTTAAACTACGGTTACCACCCTATTATATCCCACATGTAGTAAAACATTGCACCAGGATTACCACTATTATATTACAAATGCAGTAGAACCTTGAACTAATCTTACCACCCTGTTATATCCAACATGGGGTAAAAGTTTAAACTACGGTTACCACCCTATTATATCCCACATGTAGTAAAACACTGCACCAGGGTTACCGCTCTATTATATCACAAATGCAGTAGAACGTTGAAGTAATCTTACCATCCTGTTATGCCCCATATGGGGTTAAAGTTTGAATCACTGTTACCATCCTTGTTATATCACACATGCAGTAAAACGCTAATCCAGGGTTACCGCTCTATTATATCACAAATGCAGTAGAACGTTGAAGTAATCTTACCATCCTGTTATGCCCAATATGGGGTTAAAGTTTGAATCACTGTTACCATCCTTGTTATATCACACATGCAGTAAAACGCTAATCCAGGGTTACCACGTTGTTATACCAGTAACTGCTGCTCTGAAGCAGACCAATGCTATGGTGTGTCTTTCCCATGCTTCACTGTTTGAATTTTATTTATTTTTATTATTTTCAATATTGTATCTTGTCATATTTTAGCAAAACTAAATTTGCTGGTTATGTCCTAAAACTAATGTTCTATTTTGTCTAGCTTATTAATTTTATTCTCTAAGTTTTTGCCAATACTAATGAGTTATTGTACGTGTTGGTTTCAATAATTGCTATGTTCGCGTAACCCACTGAGCTTAGCGAATCCTTGTGTTAATCACCTATAGAGCCAAATTTTGGTTTCATGTTGCAGCTTTTGGTAGAAGCCACATAACCTGTTGTGATTGAAGTAGTAGGGAGATGGTTGAATGTTTATTAAATTGGCCTAGTGTCAAACATAACTAAACTCCCTACAGCCTATAGGTTTATTCAGAAGCTAATCAGAATTATCAGAAAATGGAAGGTTGGATGTTGGAAGGTGGTAGAATAAAAGTGTTTTGTTTGTGTTAGGGCGCCTATTTGACTACAAATGGACTGTTCCCATTGCTATATATAACAATGATGGATTCTCTACAAGGGAATCGTAGAGAGTCACTTGAGAGTCTCTAATGAGTTACTGAAGAGTCAGTGCGAGTCAGTGAAGAGTTAGTCACACTTCCGGTGGCGTACCGGAAGTAATCACGTATACACACGTCTTACGACGGATTGGACTCTTGTATCTTTCTATTGTAAATATTACTAATCACTTCTGTACATACTAACCGTCTTTCTGCGGAATACAACTTATATTCTGATTCTGTTGTTGAGTTATTCATTTATACTTGGCGACATAACAGTTTGTTAAAGTAGAATTTTATGAACTAAACAGAATAACAAATTCGTAGAAGTTAAATGTTCAATGAGAAACAGTAGTTAGGAGTTAAGTGTCCAGAGCTTGCGGTCGTACGTAGCAGAATGTGTTTAATAAAGTCTGTATTCCTTTCCTTTTTTATGACCGGCGAGAAAGTGAAAAGGAAGGTGAAACAATAAAATTGTACTTATCGGAGTTAATATTTAGGAGTCAGTTGAATTATCTTGTTGTTGTTTTTGTTGAATGCGGGAAGGTTAAGGATGGAGAAGAAGAGGTTAAGGAAATTAGCACGAGTGAAGAAGGAGAACGAATGTGTGAAAGGAACTTATGTATCCAGTCGGCATATTAAAATTTCTTTAGTCACATCTTGTGGTCTCGTCTCTAATTTCTGCTCCCATCTGACTGACTGCTTCGACTTTCTTTCTGTTTTTATAGCCAAAGACAATTTTAACATAAAACTGTTAACTTTTCTGTAAGTTTTGCAAATCGCTTCTTTTCATCGGTTAGAAAATTAATTTATCATCTGATCGCGAAATCCGGCTTTATTTTTTTTTTTCAGTACGGGGTCAATCCTTTTCCTATTCGACAAAATCAGGATTTCACACGTAATTGTAAATTTTTGTGAAAGTGAAGAAGAAAAGAGAGTTGCTTGTAACTTTTAATTTCCTATCCACCACATGATCAGCAGCTTGAGAAAGACCAGGACACTGAAACCTTCGGTCACACTGACTTGTGACTTCGTGCTAAAACAGCCATTTAAAACTTCTGAACATTTCCCTCTAATCAGTTTCATCCATAATGCTTAGTTCAACCCGTTAAATTGTCTTTCAGTCATATTCAAATGTGCTAGGGCGCTCTCCACCATTTTAATGATAAATGAACTATTCCATGCACTACAAAATAGTGGTAGTGTCAAGACTTCGGTGTCAGTTGGCATTTGCCTCTGCAACTGCGACACTGTCAGCTCTCTGCCTTCGGGTAGAGGGCGCTCTCTGATTTCGAGCAGGGAGCAATAACCCAGTTGTGGTTCCGCCGAAGGGTGGAATCACGACTGGGCAAAAATAGACAGACATTTTTTGGCCGGGCCATATAGCCCCGAAACCCCACTTATAACTGACCATGTGTCACATGTTGCACTTAGTGGGAGGGACAACTAAATATAGTTGGCGGTAATGTCACAGTAGCGATATACCAGTGCTAGGGTGATTGGAACTGTGCTAACAAGTCAGTCGGATACTTCCGGTAGTCAACCGGAAGTGATTATAATCGGACTTTACATCGTACAAAGAGACGTACAATTAATACCTTGTTTCCTGTATGATTACTAACCCCACTTTGTAAATACTATTTTCTTCCGTAATACATTTATTTAATATAATTTTCTGTTGTTCGTATTTATTACGCACAACTCAACAAAATGGTACCGAATACTGAGACAAATCATTGACAAATCGATTTTATTGAGACTCGAACCTGGGTTTCAAAGTCGGAACACTTTTTTTAAAAACTGGGCCAAGCACCTCTAAACCAGTACATTATATTGAATCAATTGCTAGGTTTCTTGCGAGGAATGTTGGTTATCGTCAGATTGTATCATTCATTCTCGACATGTTGTATCTTAAGTATTTATGAGTCTGCAATTTGTGCCTTGCTTTGAAGATTCCAACCACATCTGGTCTGGTGCTCCTTTTATATATCTAAAGATCTTCTATGTTTGCTATAAATAATTTTATGGGAATTTTTCTGATGAACTTTCCTCTATGGTACCTAGATTTTATCAAATTTCTGAAATCTAATCGGTGTATCACTGCCGAAGTTAGTTCCGTGCCATACGTGGTACACGCTTGGGCGGTTATATCTCAGAAGTGACGTGACTAACTGGTCAGAAGATTTTCCCACAATAGGTTGCCATTACTTTCTGTAGTAGGCTTGTTGCTAACCTAGGCTATAGAACCCAATATGTCCTGCTATTTAACCCATAGTTGGAGGGAGAAGAGATTGATTAATACCATTCTCAAGGTTATTTGCGTGTAAGTGAATGCAACGAATTCAACTGGAATTCGAATTCCGATTTCTCGTTTTGAACCGATATCCACTGCACCTCAATGCACAAAATATATAATAGAGAAACATAATGGACATCTGAAAGTAATTTAAAGGTATGTATCTAAAAGGTCATGACTATAGTAACATTTAGATGAGGACAGTAGTTTGAATAATTCAAAGTAAACAGATTTTATGTTTAAGTTTTTCTCTGTTTGACTCTTTTAACTTTTACCCGGGTATTTTTTTAATTTCTTTTTCAAGTTTGAAAAATTAAGCGTATTTTCTCTGTCGACAATTTACACAATTTCAAAACAAAACATCTAAGTAAAAATATTGAATATTTATGTAGGAAAAAGAAAGAAAAAAAAGACATCGAGTTTATTAAAATTTCTATGTTCATTTGTCATTAACCTTATGACAGAAAGTCGATGTTCTTACTTATCTATGATAAGATATTTGTATAGTTCGGTCTTGAAGGCTGTCACAATGCGTTTAGAAAAATAAATGAAGGTAAATAAGTTTTTGGGTATTACTTATTTATTATACATTAATATTACGAGATCAAAATCTCATCTTCAGAATGGCAGAGGAGCGTGTGTCTGTCCGAGTGAGTCCGTGCCTTTCCAGGAATGGTCATTCGTGGTTACTGCTGCTGTCATTAGTTGTAGCTTGTGCTTGTGTGTGTATGTGTTAGAGCATGTCTGTGTGTGTTTAAGGCATATATATATATATATATATATATATATATATATATGTGTGTGTGTGTGTGTGTGTGTGTGTGTGTGTGTGATTAACAGTTGGGACCTTTTTCTGGTCTGATGGTTTCATTCTACTTTAAGATGTGGTTTATCTATGTGTGACCTAACCGTTAGTTTGACATTTGTCAAAGGTTGAAGAGGATTTGTTTTATGACTGTTGCTTTATCACGTGGCGTGAGCGTGTCCGTGACTGTGTCATATATATATATATATATATATATACACACACACACACACTATATATATATATATATATATATATATATATAGTAAGAATAAGAAAAAACAGAGTAAAATTTCGCAGTTCGTAGCATTTTAAAAAGTGCTCAATACAAAGTAGACCAATATATTATTATAATATCTGTATTATAAGTGAAGAGTTAACTTCATATATATATATGCTAGCAGTATAGCCCGTCGTTGCTCGGGTGTAATAAAAACTATAAAACTAATCCATGGTCCTGGAGCTCAGACTCTTTGTACGTTGGCACGAAAGACTAAAAAGCAATAGTTGTTTCCAGTTAAAGCGAAACCGTAGACTGAAAGAAAAATGAATGAATGTAAGTCAAATTTTGATTTCCTGGTATCGATATCAAATAATTTTTTTTCATCGGAAACCGAGTTTTGAAGGCTAAATAAGTCCTCTGAGAACTACAATTATACCTACTTAGAGCCAAACCCGAAGCAAAAACTAAAATAAAAGGGATAAAAAGAAATACAGACATACAGGCAGGTAAACAGACACACACACAAACATCTTGACTTATATATACATATATATATATATTATCGATTTTGTGCACTGTTGTAAGAACTGCAACCTTGAAACTTCTGAATATCGTTTCTTATGTCTTTGTCTATGAGTGTATCAAATTTGATTAAAATCGGACAACTCCTTCAATAAACCGATGTTTCCGATTATCGATTTTCGATATTTATCGGGGGTACCTCGACACAAAACCTAGCTAAGAACACTCACAGACGCTTATAGTACAACTATGTAAATTTTCAAGAAAATTGTTTCAGCCGTTTCGAAGTCTATAGGTAACGGACACACACACAGACAACGTTCCATTTATAAATAAGTTTAGATATATATGTAAAAAAATGCCGGAGAACTCAAGATTCTAGACCTGTTAGTTTTCTTCACCTGGATATATATATATATATATATATATATATACACCCGGCAATAATTATTCGGCCACCCCAGTTTTTTAAAAGAAATGATGAATTTCATAATATGTTTAGTATTTATTACCAAGTGGATAATTCTAAATGAAGATAGAATGTTTTTTTTTGTTATTAATACTTTGCAAAATCTTACAAGGCAAGGAAGCAAAGATAATCTCATCTGAATCACCTCAAATCACCTCATTCTTTCATTGATGAAACTGCAAATATAGGTAATTATTAAATATTTTATAAATTTATTTGATGCGCATGTTATTGTGCAATATTAACAAAAGAACCATTCTATTTTCATTTACACTTATTCATTTGGCAATAAATACTAAAAAATAGTATGAAATACATCCTTTTTTTAAAACACTGGGGTGGTCTATAACTATGGCCGGTAATATATATATATATATATTATCATAGAAAAGTAATTTTGTAAGAGTATGTATTTTATATATATATATATATATATATATATATATATATATATATATATATATATATATATATATATGTATTATATATATATATATATATTATCATAGAAAAGTAATTTTTAACAGTATGTATTTTTTATGTGCGTTGTGGTACAGTGGATATCGGCTCGGAACGAGAAACCGGGGAGCCGAGTTCGAATTCCACTTGAATCCATTGTTATTCACTTACGCGCAAATACCTTTGGGAAAGGTATTAATCCGTCTCTTCCTTCCAGTTATGGGTTAAATAGCAGGACAGCTTGGGTTGTATATCCTTGGTCAGCAACCAGTCTACCGCAGAAAGCAATGGCAACCTACTGCGGGATAATCTTGTGCCCAGTCCGTCATGTCTCTTTCGAGACATAATAGCTCAAGCGTGTATCACGTATGGCACTTCATTGACTGAATGGATACATTAACGGAAATGGAGTCTAGACTGGGAGTTTTGAAATAGGCTCACACTTTTGCCGTTAAGATCGATAGAAGAAATCATATTTCCCCCAAAATATAAACTTTGTTTCAAATTTAAAGTGAATCTATATTCTTATTAGTTAAATCGAACACACACATAAATTTTTCTGTCTTCCCATATATTTAAATAACAAACATATTGTTTCTTATATTCAAATGAAAATCATTTTCACAATAATGATCTAACATTACCTAACGACGAGATAAATATCTCGAAACATAGAAATTTCCCTGTCGCATTGTAAAATATATTAATTTTAATTAAAAAAAAAACAAATTTAATTATATTATGCTCGACAATATTTGTTGTATTGAGCACTTTAGACAGGGTTAGATAAAAAATATAACAACGGAATAATTTAGCGAAAATAAGTATAATTTTTATAAAAATAACTGAAAGTAAAGAAAAGAAAAGAAAAGAAAAGAAAAGAAAAGAAAAGAAAATACGTCTGAAATTCATGCAGAACCAGAAAAAAATGAATTTACAATGAAAAAATATAAAGAAAAACTTAAATTAAAGTAGAATCAACGCAAAATCTGGTGTCGTTCCAAAAAAACAAAAAATGAGGAACAATTTCAATGTAAGTCGAAAGAAAATACCGGAATTTAAGGAAATAAAAAGAAAAAAAATGACCACGTTCAACGGGTGCTGAAAAGGGTAAAAAGAATTAAAAACTCATGCATATAAACATATAAACAACAGATAAAAATCCAAACAAACAGAAATAACCTAGAAATTAAAGTCTGGTAAAACATAGAAAAATTTAAAAACAAAAAATTGGCCAAAGCCGAAAAAGAAATAAAATTCAAATAAAATTCAATGTAAAAATTAACAATAGCAAAAAACGATTTGGAAAAGTTTCAAATGAAATCAAAATTTGTTGTAAGCAAAAGATTTCACCAGAAAAGCACACATACAAAAAATGTCTGGTGAAAAACCAATGAATGGGGGTGGGGTGGAAAGACAAAAATAACTTAAAATAAAAAAAAAGAAAATTAAACGTAAAAAAATGTGTTGAAAACAAGTCAAAGAAAGAGAAAAAAAGTTGAAACTTAAAATTAACAGCAGAAGTTTAGTTCATCCAAGCAAGCCGAAAACCGTCTGGAATGTTTATTTAAAACATCTTTTTCCCCTGGTGTCTCGACGACATGACTTTAAGCGTGCCATCTATGACTCACACATTTTTTTTTTTAATCATTTCACCCCGAGCAAGGCTGAAACGCCACTGATGTGCAGGGGGGCTACATAAATGTAAAAAGATTAATTAGAAAAGAGTGAGGAGTACAAACTAGTTAGAAAGGAACAATAGAAAGCAGGTGCGATGACAGATACATAGGTGGAGAGAAAGGGAAGGTTATACAGGGGAGGGGAGAGAGCTAGAGTCCAGTGGTTAGTAGATGAGTATTGACTTTGCATTTAAATTTCTGGAGGTTGTAGCCGTCAGGAAAGCAAGACTACGGGAGCGAGTTCCACAGGCGAGAAGTGCGAGAGAAGAAGCTGCAGGAGTAGAATTGTCGTTTGCATTTGGCTAACCTGACTGTGAATGGGTGGGACCAAGTTGCCAGTCTGGTTGCACGAGTAAACACCTGTTGAGGAGGCATCAGTGACTTAAGTTGTATTTATTTTTGTAAAATACAAAAAATGTGGCACAAGGCCGAAATTGGGGATGGGGAGGGCTGGTCATCATCTGTCCTAGTTTAACTTAGCTATTCACTTTCGTCGACCCTGACATACTTATAATAATCCTTACACCATAATACCACATTTTTACTTACCATTCTTACCACGTTCACCATAATACCTCGGCTGCTCTATGTTCTACTTAATTCCCATATTTACAATATTCAGTGGAGGGCATGGGCAGAAAATAACAACATTAAAATATCCCCAATGGTTTTATACAATGAAAGAACGATATATACAAGAAACTAAATAAAATCGTATTAGTAATAAAAGCCCCCCACTACTTCTAATATTGTGACAGCAAAATCACTTCCCCGGACGAAATATAATGCGTGGCTTTAGAAATATCATAATACCACTTATCCGATCAGCAAACACTCACACAATCACTCACACATTTAAACACCATAACAAAAACGAAAAACACACTTGAAAAATAACGAAAGACGCCACGCATCCACCGGAGAACTAACATTGTTGAACACCTAAGGTGGGAAAGGGGGTGGGGGATTAAACTAAAAGAAAACTGGGGCCAAAAAGAAAAAGTGGGGCCAATGAGCAATCATAACCTAGCTAAGTTACCTTTAAAGAGAGAAAACAGAAACTCAAATACTTCCTACTCTAAACTAACAGGGAAGGGGTGCACATGTTGTGCCCAGCACACCCAATATCCTGATGCCTAACCAGCATCAAACAACCACTCCAGGTCAGCACCTTTCACTCGACAGAGACGCGCAAGACTCACCCACCTTTTGCCAAATTCAGATGGAGTGAGTCGTTTCCTTTCCGTCCTGATCTTGACTTTAAGCTGATGCTTAAAGAACAAGATCAGTTGGGAAGAGGTAAACTTCTCATCACCATAGAATTCCTTCTGTCGCGTCGTCCAAATCACGATTCGCATAACACCTAGTAAGCAAAAGAGCACATAGTGCTCAGCCCTAGATAACGGAGGTACGACATTGCTACAAACAGAACTAGCCTCAAGGACAAAGAACTTTCCACGCAGCATACGAACCATGAGATCTTCAAGGAACTTACATAGCGGCGCAACAACACTGCAGTGGAAGAAGGCATGATCGACGGATTCCGCCGACAGCCCACAACGCACGCAGGTTGATTTCGGTGTTAGGCCCGCTACATGAAGTTTCTTGCCTACCCAGAGAGCCTTTCGAATCATCAGCCAGGTGAGTGATGCCTCATCGTTAGTGAGACATTTCAACCCAGGCGCCCAAGGCCATATGGAGCGAGCCTCCTGCTTCGTAAGCCCGAGCTCGCCAATCAGTTCATCTTGAACGGCCCCCCTAACTAACACCCGATATAATGCCCTAAGAGACAACGCTTGGGCGTTGGAGAGGCCATCCGTAGCCCGCAAGAGAAACTGGAGAGCCAAACGACATTCTTTATAGAAGGAGCATTCGCCACGAGGAATACGGCCGGCCTCTTCCTCCGACAAATGCACACTTCTCAAGGATGGAAAGTTTTTATGGACGTCCTCTTTAACGAGGGCGCCTTTCTCATCCGCTAGCATACACATTCGATCCAGGAATCTAATGCGAAGCGTATGTTGACGAATCTCAACGCTAGGCATGCCCAGACCGCCTTCAGATGGATGAAGGTAACAGATCTCGCGACGCACCTTGGGAGCCTTGCCTTCTCGCCAAAGGAAAGAGAACAAGAGCTGAATCAATCCCAAACGAATGGCACACGGGAGAGGAAGTACGGAGAGTCGGTAAACGGAGAATCGGGTAGATGTGCGAGGCACATACTTCCGCCCTCCCCTTTAAGGAAAGATTCCTCCGAGTCCACAGATGAACTGCGCCCTCGGCCTTCTCTCGAACCTCCGACCAATTCATTTCCAACTGGAGATCAGGACCGAAAAAGACGCCGAGAATCTTGATCGGCCCGTCCGTCCAGAGGAAAGGTCCGGGAAGAGAAACTCCCTTCCACGCACCCAATCGCAAGCCAACAGACTTATCGCGATTGATCTTGGCCCCTGTCACCGTCTCATAGCATCTGATTTCTTTGCTAACTTCGTCAATCTCGGCTCTGCTCGACACAAAAACCGAAACGTCGTCAGCATAGGCGGAGTACCTGGCCGAGGTGGTAGCACCAGGTAGGGAAATTCCGCGAAGGACCGGATTCGCCTTTAACTTGCGAAGGAAAGGCTCCAACGCAAGAACGTAAAGCAAAGGCGAAAGTGGACAACCTTGACGAATGGAGCGAGATAATGTGAAGGGCTTCGATCTTACCCCATTCACTTCCACCAACGCACCGGGGGACTCATACAGCAGTCGGATCCAGGTGCGAAAGTACGGCCCGAAACCGGCGGCGGAAAGGACAGATTCCAAGAAGCGATGGTCAACCCTATCGAATGCCTTGGACTGATCCAAATTGATCAGCGCGGCTTCCGTGTCGGTTTTCTCGATGATCAGGCGTACCAAATGAAGGTTGTCCTGAATAGTCCTGCCCTTCACAGCACAAGTCTGCTCGGGGCCAATCAGACTAGAGAGGACAGCCTGCAAACGGCCGGCCAAGATCTTGGCAAAAATCTTTAAGTCAGTATTTAACATCGTTAAAGGCCGATAATTATCTATGCCACCCCCACCGTCCTTGCTCTTGCGAAGCAACTTGATTACACCCCTGGTGAAGCGTCGAGGTATAGACCCCTGCTCCATCCAGTTGTTATAAACAAGAACCAGCAGAGGAACAAAGACGGACGACTGCCTCAAGTACAGTTCGTAGGGAAGACCATCCAATCCTGGAGTTTTGTCCCGGCCAACCAATTTCAGCGCATCCCAGATTTCCGACTCTGTTATGGGCCCCTCGCACCTAGCCGCTTCAGCCGCCGAGAGGCGGGGAAAGTCAGCCAAATAGGTATCGAACTGAGACGAACTCAGACCGGGCTCCCTGGTGAAAAGATCCTGGAAGTAATCCCGAAAAGCCCCACATATACCCACGTCTGTAGTCACGGTACGTCCATCCGGCAATGTGATGTCCTTGATATGCCGATTGACTGCACGCCTAGCTTCTTCTGCACGCAATTCTGCGGCCATATTCGTTGCCTCAGAAGACATTCTTTTTAACCTAGCCCTAACTACCAGAGCTTGATCCTTCTTGATAAGCAAGGAGGCCAGCTCGGCCCTAGCTAAGGCTACGTCCCCACTATTACGGGATTTAACTGCCCGATCAACTTTCTTTTCTACTGCCGTTTGCGCCGCTAAATTAGCTAAGTTGAGCCGACGGCTATAGTCGGCAGCAAACGACCTAAGTTTCGATTTTAGTGTGTCCCACCACTTATTCCCAACCACAGCCCCCGTCAGTTCCCGCTTTAGTGTTAGTAAAAGCTGGTGCTGGAAATCTTGGCTATCAAATAATGACGCGTTCAATTTCCAGTAACCAGCCAACTTAACCTTAGGCTTATCTAAGTTTACACGAACCCGGACGAGCCTATGATCCGTGTAAACTATCGAATGGAAACTTGGACAACCTAAGAGCCCTACGTCGACTCTCTTAACTAGGACTCGGTCGAGGTAGCTGGCGCTTACCTTCGAAACCGAGCTGCCCCTATTAGTCCAAGTCCACACTACCTCCCGGGGGTGTTCATTTCGGTATTTATCGACAAGATCATTCCTGTCGAC